>PVJN01052218.1:0-14184 GCA_004026805.1 Lasiurus borealis
AACAGGGAAGAGAGAGAGAGAGAGAAAGAGAGAGAGAGGGGAAGAAAGAAAAAGGAAGGAAGGAAGGAAGGAAGGAAGGAAGGAAGGAAGGAAGGAAGGAAGGAAGGAAGAAAGAAAGGAAGAAAGAGGCTGAAGCCAGGATGGTCACAGTGGTTACAACTTGGGACTCCTCTCTCCGCTGCCTCCTGACCTCAGCTGCCTTGCACCTGTGATTCTGAGACGTAGGCTCAGCCCTGCCGTGTGTCTCTCGAACTCCTGGCTTTGAACTTCTCTGGCCTGGAGTCCACCTCCCCCCGTGCCGGAGGCTGGGGAGGGCTTTGGAGAAGGCACCTTCCCTGCAGACGAGGGCCATTCAGAGCGAGGAGAGCGGGATGGACTTCTGTGTCTGGCCGGGCGGACGCGGGCAGGTGACCGCATCAGGAAGAGCCCGGAGCAGCGGCGTCTGTGATTCATGGGGTCGTGTCAGCGCCCGTCATCCGAGAAGAATTGTGGGGGAGCCGGAGCCGAGGACGATTGCCCGGTAATGGGTTTCGGCATCCACGCCGCTGCGGGCTCCCGAGATTCAGAGGGAAAGATTAAGCCCCCGGGGGACCGGCAAACAGTCTGCATCTTGTTTGTGGCGGAGAATAAGCCGGCTGCACCTCCCACCTCCCTCACTGGCTTTGGAGAATGACCCCCCCTCCAACACCCACCCCCCGGGCTGGCTAAGGACCAGCAGCTGCCTCGGCCTTTCAATGATTCAACCCCATCTCCCTCAGCTCAGTGGGGTCTCCTAAAGCCCCCACTCTGTGCAGGGACTAAGGAGGAGGCAGCCATTTGAATCCTCCGGGAGTTCAATTCTAACCCGGAGAAACAGACGCAGTCCCCGGGTTACGCGCAGATAAATGGTTTTCTCTTAAAAATGTTCCGGTCTCTGCTCCTCTGCCCAGGCCACCCCGGCTGCCTTGACTCCCAGGTCAAGAATCACGTCCTCCAGCTGAAACCGGTTTGGCTCAGTGGATAGAGCATCAGCCTGCAGACTGAAAGGTCCCAAGTTTGATTCCGGTCAAGGGCATGTATCTTGGTTGCAGGCACATCCCTTGCAGGGGGGTGGGGCATGCAGGAGGCAGCTGATCGATGTTTCTCTCTCATCGATGTTTCTAACTCTCTATCCCTCTCCCTTCCTCTCTGTAAAAAGTCAATAAAATATATATTTTTTAAAAAAGAATCTTGTCCTCCAGTCGAAACCGGTTTGGCTCAGTGGATAGAGCATCAGCCTGTGGACTGAAGGGTCCCAGGTTCGATTCCGGTCAAGGGCATGTATCTTGGTTGCAGGCACATCCCCTGGAGGGAGGGGCTGGGTTGGGAGTGCAGGAGTCGGCTGATCGATGTTTCTCTCTCATCGATGTTTCTAACTCTCTATCCCTCTCCCTTCCTCTCTGTAAAAAATCAATAAAATATATTTTTAATAAAAGGAAAAGAATCATGTCCTCTGGAGACCCCAACCCCACATACAGTGGAGGAGGGGGGGCAAGGCAGGCATTTGATTCCTCCCTGGAAGGAGGGAAGAGGCTGCGGTGCGTGCAAGGGACATTCAGACGATAAGGAACTTGGGGGAGGGGGCCATCAGGGGAATGAGGACTTTTTTGGGGGGGCCACTAACCTCTCCCCAGATCACAATGTAGAACCCAAGACCTTCCAGAAGCGCTGCCCCAGGGTTCCTGACACTGTAAGCCTAAGGATCAGGCAAGGGTCACCAACACCACTTTACACATGAGGAAGCAGAGGCTGGAAAGTGGGGGAGGGGGAGTGGCCCCAGAATCACACAGCAAGGCGTCAATGCAGAGCCCACAGTGGCTCCCTGGGCTGATCCCTGGAGCTGTCAATCAAACTCGCTATCAGTCCTCGGGTCCTAACCACTGAGCAAGCCGGTTAAGGCAAGGGGAGGGACATTCTGATCTGCTCTGAGCTAGAGGTTCACCGTTCCAGACACCCAGGCCACGCCGGGCACCCCAGTGCCAGTCGCCAGCGGCCAGGACCGTGTGTTTCCCTGAAAATCATGGAGTCAGAGCCTGGCCATCTCACTCTGACACCTCTGTGTACCCCACTTCTGCTCCTCAGACCCGTCACGTTCTCAAGGCTTCTCTCTGGGAGTCGGAGTTTACAAAAGCGCGATCCTTCTGGCAGAAAGGGCCTTCCTTGGGCAGAGTTCTCTGCGGTCGCCTGCGTGAAAGCCTCAGAGAGTCGGGGTACCGTGTCCCGAACACGCTCCCAGTGCTCGCTCCCCTCATGCGCACGCTCCCCCGTGGGCTGCCAGTCACTCCTCATTAGGAACGAGAGTCAGCCAGCCCCATCCGGCACGCCTACCTGGACAGCTGGGACTGAAAGCCTGTAAAACGCGGTCCCTCGGACGCGCACGTTTCAAGCGACAGCTATATGGCTGTCCGTCTTGCAAGGCCTCAAGCTGGGGCTCATCCAGAAACACAGCCTCTGGAAACCGCGTCTGACTCCGGCTGCATCATCATCATCATCATCAACATAGTGGCTACAGAGATCCTATTATTCTACCCAGTGAGGTATACTCAACGGACAGTGACATTGACTTTGAAGTATACAGGTACGAGAGGAGTGATGAATCAATACAGCAGACACGCCCACCCCCAGACATGGCTCTGGGTCCATTTGCAGTAGTAATTCCCTTCTCCAACTCATTGACGTTGGCAATTGCCAAATAGATGCCTGTCACTACCGTTTGCCATTTCTGGGGTGTCACACAAATGGAGTCAGACTGTCTGTGGCCTCCTG
Source organism: Lasiurus borealis (assembly GCA_004026805.1). Lineage (NCBI taxonomy): Eukaryota > Metazoa > Chordata > Mammalia > Chiroptera > Vespertilionidae > Lasiurus > Lasiurus borealis. Next base: position 2,785 of record PVJN01052218.1, read on the forward strand.
TGCTGGCTTCTTCCACTAAGCACGACGCTCCTGAAACCCATCTTTGGTAGACCCACTAATTCTTCTTCTTTTTAAAAAATATTTTATTGATTTTTTTTTTTACAGAGAGGAAGGGAGAGAGATAAAGAGTTAGAAACATCAATGAGAGACAAACATCCATCTGCTGCCTCCTGCACACACACACCCCCCCCTGGGGATATGCCTGCAACCAAGGTACGTGCCCCCGACTGGAATCGAACCCGGGACCCCTCAACCCCCAGGCCAATGTTCTATCCAGTTTCAGCAGACCCACTAGTTTTAAACCCTCAAGAGTTTCTCAGTCACCTGGAGCCTCTACAAATTACTCCCCCCCACGCGTGGTCTCACCCACCAGAGAACCCAACCCCTTTTGTCCAAGGTGAGGACGACTTTTGTTTTCAAAGCTGCCAGGGGGGGTTCCAAGAGGCACCCGGGTTTGAGAACCACCAGCCTGTTCCCATGCTATTCCGTTTGACACGCGAACCCTTCTCCCATTAGAACATGTGGCTTGAAGTATCAATCACATTATTTTGAGGATTAGAATGCTTACACCATGATAACAGGTTGGAATATTTGGTGGAGGTCGGTCTCTCTTTAAGGTCCTGTTTCCCAGGCGAGGAACGCAAGAAAGAACTGGGCAAAGGGTCTGCATCTTGCCCACGATCCCACCCACAGCGGTGGGGAGAGTATGATTCAATGGCAAGTGCTTTCCCAGCCCACATCCCTCCTCCCCCAGGTCTCAGGCACAGGAGGAAAACCTCCCGCCGTGGCAAAGAACCTTCTCCTACACGCCAAAGAGGCCCTGGAAAATTCCTACTTAAAATAAAAAAAATTTTTAAAAAGAGGAAGAATTGGGCTAGAGGTGGGTGGGAAGCATCTAAACAGTTTCAGAGCTGGGAGCTGGGAGCTTCCACGGAATAAAAATGGCTGAGCACGAATTCACCGACCTTCCAGGAGAGACAAACACCTGGAGCCGGAGGAAGACTCAGAGTCCCAGCCCCCAGGGTGAGTGGCAGGCAGCAGGCCGCGGGTTTCCGGCACTCAGACGCCGTGAACGCGATGCCGCCTCCAGGCAGGCTGCTGGGGGGGTGGGGAGGGAGACGGAGGGCACAGTGGCCAGAAGCAGAAGCTCCCTCCTGCCCCCAGTTTCTAGGGAGATGCTGCCCACTGGGCTTGCCTGGGAAGGAGTCTGCGGTTTGTGAGAGAGAACGCGGCGTCCAGGGGACATTTGCAAACATTTCCGAAGGAAGAGCGGTCTCCTTCTAGTGAGCAAACAGCCCCAAAACCACGGTGTAAAGTGCATGATCCAAACGCTGTGCAATGAGCGATGCTGTCCTCTGTAAGGACCTTTGCATTACCCTGTTTCCCTGAAAGTAAGACATCCCCCCGAAAATAAGACCTAGTTCCCGTTTTGCCTCTCGCTGTCATATAAGGCATCCCCCCCGAAAATAAGACCTCCCCGGAGCATCAGGCCTCCCCGGAATAGAAGGCCCCCGAAGCTACCGTCAGGCGTCTGACTCCTGATTTAAAGGGACCTCGCCCTGCCCGAACAGCTCCGGCTGCGCTGCGGCCCATCCGTGAGCTGGTTTGTGATGACAACGACTACCATACCGTAGACAGGTCATAAATGTCCTTTTTTTTGTCCAACAATAGATGTGTACTATATTCTTCTTCATGGAAAAATAAGGCATCCCCTGAAAATAAGACCTGGCGCATCTTTGGGAGCAAAAATTAATATAAAACACTGTCTTATTTTGGGGGAAACAGGGTAGTGTGTCTCCAGGGCAAGGCTGGCTGCTGGGAATACGTGGTATGTTCGGCGATTTTCATGCATGGTTTTAGGTATAAGGATTTAGAAGCATTTTTAAAAAAATGTTATGTTTTCTTACTGATTTCAGAGAGGAAGGGAGAGGGAGAGAGAGAGAGAAACATCAAAGATAAGAGAGTATCATTGATTGGCTGCCCCCTGCACCCTCCACACTGCAGATCCAGACGGCCACCCGGGCATGTGCCCTGACTGGGAATCGAACCCAGTTCCTAGGTCAACGCTCAACCACTGAGCCACCCCGGCTGGCCTTTACCAGCATGTTTTTAACCAGAAGAACATCAACCGACGTCTGTTTCAAGAAGTGAACAGTCCCAGCTCGGCTGACTCACTGGCGACTGCAACCATCCACACCTCCCACGAGAGCCTGCGAAATGCCGAGCACATCGGCGAGGGTGGCAGGGGCTCGGATGCCAGTCACAGCAGAGCCCGGCCCTCCTCCAGGCCCCCAGGCTCCTGCAGAATCCGGCCCCTGCCCCTCCACCCACCTCCTGAGACCCCATTCACCAGGAGCTGAGTGGGGTGGGCTGTGAATTCTTTTCCTGAGGCGGCTGCCACAGAGTGCCACAGGCTGTGTGGCTTCAACAACAGAAACTCACCATCTCACAGCTGCGGAACCACCTGCTTGCCCACAGGACTGCTCACAGTCAGAGGAAAGGGGACCCCTGGTTGCTGGTCCCCATGACCCCCACCCGCAGCCTCAAGAACCCCACACGGTGGCCAGGAGGGCGGTCCAGAGCCCACGGGGCCAGCAGAAACCAGAGAGGGACCAGACAGAGGTGCCCAAGCGGCTCAGGTCCAAGGCTGATCACCAAGACGTCGGTTTGCAGCTCTCCGTGGAGGGGTGTGCCCGGCAGAAGAGAGGCGAATACGCACACAGGCAAACGCTTGAGCATCTGACCCATGAGTGTTTCCCGAACTGCAGGCCGCGGCTTTGAGGTGGGCAAGGAAAGGAATTTAATGAATCGTGACCGGTGTTTTATTTTTTAATTATTTTTTTAAATATATATTTTATTGATTTTTTACAGAGAGGAAGGGAGAGGGATGAAGAGTTAGAAACATTGATGAGAGAGAAACACCAATCAACTGCCTCCTGCACACCTCTCACTGGGATGTGCCTGCAATCAAGGTACATGGCCTTGACAGGAATCGAACCTGAGACCCTCGAGTCTGCAGTCTGACGCTCTATCCACTGAGCCAAACCGGTTTTGGCTGTGATTGGTGTTTAGAATAAAGGAGAACATAGATGGATGGAGGAAGAGTGTTCGTTTTAAAAACTGCTGCCTTTGTGTGGATGCGTGTGCACGAGTGTGCGTGTGCAGACGCACACGCTGAAAAATCATGTCTTACTGTGGGTTTGCTACATGTCATTGATGACTCAAGCCTTCGAGGACAAGAAAGGAGGCAGGCAGATAGCCCTGTGAGAGACCCCATTTTCCAATGCATCAGATCACCCCATTACAAGCCTTCTGTCTGCCATCGGCAGCCCTGCTAAATTACTCCGGTCTGATGTCAACGAACCCTAGGACAATAGTCCCCAACCCTCACTGAATATCCAGATCAACAGAGCTGTTTAAAAATAAAGATTGCCACCATATAGCTCTAAGATTGCCACTCCCCAGAGGATCTGTCTCCTGGCCTAGCGTGGCACGTAGGGGCGTGCCCTTCTTACAAGCTGCTCCAGTGACTGTGGACCACACCCCGTTTCTGGGCCTTTGCCTGGGGAAGGGGACACAAGCCAGTCATCCTGAGACTTAGACTCATTCTCCAGGGTGACAGGGGACATTTCCCAGCAAAGAAGGTTCTCTGCTTCCCGTGCTGAAGAGTTTCCCAGGGGATTAGCGACCAGATGGGCTCCTGGACCTCACTCCCAGAGGTGCTGGCTGGGGAAGTTGGGGGGCAATGACCCCTCAAGTTTGGTAAGTATGTCCCCAGGTGCTTCTGAGGTGCATAATAAATAACAGAAACCAGTCCTTCGGAAAACACTGCAAATGACTGGCAAATCACTTCACCTCGGAGCCTGCCCCATCAGCTCCAAACTGGGGTTACCCTGGTCCTTGTAAGTCTCCCTGAAAGGGTGGCTGTGGGGTCCCCGTGAGAGTTGTAAGGTGTAAATTGCAAAAAGGCTCTAAGGATGCTTATTACGGTCACCAGATGGCTGCGTAACTCAGAGCGGAACGATCTGCAGAGCAGAGATCACAGGTCTCCAGTGGCTCCTCCATCATACCCTCGAGGGACAGAAGGGACAGAGTTCCCTTGGAAATCAAACAGGGGTGCAGAAAGACAGTTTATTTGGTGCCTGATTCTTGTCGAATCCGCCCTTCTTTCTTTCAGCGGCAGGTCTATGGGGCGACGCGTATTTTCAAGGACACGAGAAGATGTGTATTGAAAGTCCACATGAAAGATGTAGAAATAAACACGCCTCAGGTATGCACACTGCTGCTCAGGAAACATGAGACCGGAAGGCTCCATCTTCAGGGGCAACGATTCGGATTACAACTGAGTCCCAACAAAGCCTCAGACTCAGACTCTCAGACCCAGAAGACACCCAAAGTTCTTCAGCTACAGGAAACCCAAGACCCCAAAAAGGTCACGTCCTCAGGGGTCACGACATCCACCTCCTTTGCCTCCCACATCTCTGTTCTTCTCACTCCCACCTCCCCTGATAGGGAACATGGACTGCAAGTCCATCCTATCTTTCAGTCTGCACTTGGGGTGCAAGGATGACTAGGACACAGTCCTTTTCTTAAAGGGCCTTACCATCTAAGTAGGGAGGTAAGAAACATCAATGCAATATTAACAACCCTGGGTACCTTAGGCAACTCACAAGTCAAGGTGGAAAGGCTAAGTGCTATTGAAGTACAGTGGTACCTCCAGATACGAGTTTAATTCGTTCCGTAACCTTGAGGCGTGGGAAACTAGGAGACGCTCGAGTCGCGGTAAACTGGTGGGTCGTGTGCAGCCGGCCGATCCGCGCGATGACTCCTATCTCAACTGTTGCTCGTATTTCAAAGAAAAATCGCTCGCTCGATGGCTCATATCTCAAAAATCCCGTATGTTAGGGCACTCGTATCTCAAGGTACCACTGTATTATATTCCCGTCATTAACACAGTGCTGGGTGCCCAGTACATGATCGATAGAATTGTGACTGAGAGAATGAATGAATGAATATGCTCTATCTCGTCTTGCTTGTTTCTGTTCTAAAGAATCTGACATTTTCCTTTTCTTCAGCATTCCTTCTTCAAGCTTTTCCCTGATATTCTCCTCTTTTCAAAATGCATGTTGCTGAGACTTGTTTGGCTCAGAGGATGGAGTGTTGGCCTACGGACTGAAGAGTCCCGGGTTCGGTCCTGGTCAGGGGCACGTGCTTTGGTTGCGGGCACATCACCAGTGGGGGTTTGCAGGAGGCAGCTGATGGATGTTTCTCTCTCATCGATGTTTCTAACTCTCTCTCTCTCCCTTCCTCTTTGTAAAAAATATAAATAATGCATGCTTTCAAAGCTAGAGGATGTAGGTAGAGATTCATTCATGTCCTGGACAGAGTAAAATCTGTTTACATACTATGGAATGTGTAAGCAGAGATGGAGGGAAGGAATTTGCATACAGGAAGCTCTGAAGATGCTTTCTTTTTAAAAAAATATATTTTATTGATGTTTTACGGAGAGGAAGGGAGAGGGATAGAGAGTTAGAAACATCGATGAGAGAGAGACATCGACCATCCGCCTCCTGCACGCCCCCTACTGGGGATGTGTCCGCAACCAGGATACATGCCCTTGACCTGAATCAAACCCGGGACCTCTTAGTCGGCAGGCTGACGCTCTATCCACTGAGCCAAACCGGTTTCAGCTGAAGATGCTTTCTGAAATGAAGTAGAATGACACCTGAGCATGCACACAGACACACACACACACACACACACACACACACACATACACACACGCACATACAGACTCCCTCTGTCACTGACAAAGCGGGTGGGTGCCGATGCCAGGGCTGTGTCCCGCCTCAGGCAACAGGCTGTCTTTCCGCTGCCTCTGGGCGTCTCTCCGCGGGCTCCTTTACACACAGCGCATGATCTAAAGGCTGCGTGAAACGCAGACACGCCAGCCGGTGTGGAGACAACATTGAGAGAACAATGGAAGCGTTAACCGGCAGGCGATGGCTCGACTGCACGGAAGAACTGCACACGGGGAGAAATAACGAGAGATTGGTCGTGTGGCACCTGCTGGCGTAAGGGCATCTGGCCAGAATCCTCCTTGCCTGCGCAGCCAGATATTAATTATTCACACACTTCTCTGAAAATCCCTTATAATTTATGTAACTACATGTGTGCCCAAGTAATACACGCTCCTCATTCTGCAATGTGGGCTTGGCCATTGTCAACCAATTCCACTGTCACAGTCAGAAGACCGCAGGGTCACTCTGGGCGTTATTCTATGGAGGTGCCTGGACCCTTGGTTATCAGGGTCACGTCCTGGTGACCTGGAGGGTGGGGTGCAATATCGTAGTCTGGCCTCCACCCATCCCTCTGACCAGATGATGCTTTTCTTCTCACAGGTAGGTTACCGTCCTCCAGCAACCAGCATCACAACTGGCAGAAAATAGAAACGCACATCCCTGCGGCTTTCTGACAAGGAAGGCGAAAATCAGATAACCATGCAAACCGCACCTCGTCAGTGCCACCGCTCCCTGCTAAGAAGATAAACAGGGTGACAGGCAGGACAAACCTCGCTCTACCAGCGACGTGTGAGAGGCCATCATTACCGAGAGTCCGGTGGAAGGAGCACGGGCACTGCGAGGGATGTGCTCTTCAGAAGCATTTTTTAAAAATATATATATATATTATTGATTTTTTTTACAGGGAGGAAGGGAGAGGGATAGAGAGTAAGAAACATCGATGAGAGAGAGACATCGATCAGCCGCCTCCTGCACGCCTCACAGTGAAGATGTGCCCGCAACCAAGGTACATGCCCTTGACTGGGATCAAACCCGGGACCCTTCAGTCCGCAGGCCGATGCTCTATCCACTGAGCCAAACCGGTTTCGGCAAGGAGCATTTTTATAGAAAATACAGAACCACGCTTTCCTCAGTCATTTCTTAAATGGCCCCGCGATAAAGGAAAAAGACAACCCCTTCAATAGCCCTTCTCTGGAGACACACGTACAGGTGTGAGAGAGATGGTAGTGAGCCCTGGGGCTTGGGGTGATCTGACTCGATCCAGAATTAGTTTGCTCATCAAATACCAAAGTGGAAGGGGTGAGGCCACAGTGAACATCTCAAATACTGTTTGCGTTCTTGGCAGGCTGGGTGAGAGGAGTTGGTCCCAGACATTCCTGACACACAGTGTGTGTTTGAGAAAAGTTAGGTATCAGAAGAAAGAGGAGGTAATAATGGAGGAAAAGAACCAACCAGTAGGAGGGGGAGGAGGAGGAGGAGTAGGAGAAGGAGGAGGAGTAGGAGAAGGAGGAGGAGAAGAAGTTATAGTAACAGCTATACTAGTCTCTAAGCTATTTCAGAACACCAGGGAAGCATGTCCAGCTGAAAAATAATGCAGTTGAGTAACAAATTGGACTGGGCATTAAAGTGATTCTGTTGAGTCCTCTGGACACATCAAGAATGTCAATCAACAGATCAACAAGCCAGCCGGTCACTCTCCCAACTGTGCCTGTTGTCCCACGTGAGACCCTGAATGGGATCAGGGCCATGTTGTCTAAAGGTTGCACTGACCCATCGTCCATGTGCTGGCAGAATAAGGGCCCCTCGGAGCAGGTGGCAAAATTTCTGCGAATATGTGCAGTGGGAGTGTCTGTGGGGATAAGTGTGAGCTCCATACCTGGGAGGTATGGCTCATAGAAAGGTCTAGTTCATTGAAAACTTGAGAGAATTCCCATGAATATCAAACCCTCATCTCAGGTATCAAGCTAGGGACCCATTCTCCAATGTGCCAGGCCAAGGTAGGCGCTGCCACTAACGTTGAAGGCTTCAGTGTGACTCGGCAGTGTTTTTATTACAACAGCAGCACAGAACGCGGGGGAATTAAGAGGACCGTGTATTCATTAATTAGCAACAAGCCATGCTTTTAGGAATATCCTTAATTATTAAAATCTCTGTCTTGGGGGCAAACAGCTAACCGGAGGTCACCCCACAACTGCCCGGCACGCCCTCTGTTCTGTACCCCAGCCTTGTTTTAGAAGCGAGTCTATTGCACTTGATACTGGGATTCTACATAATTAATGGTGACTGACTCTGAGGGAACATTTTAGAATATTAAGTAAGGAGTAGGGTGAGTCTTGCAGGGAATTCCGGAGAAGGTACTCACATAGAAATAGAAATGAACTGAACTCTATCTAATTCCTGTGTAACAAACCCCTTCCAGAAGCTCTCACTTCTGCCCATCTCTCACCTTTATCCTTACCCCCACCTCATCCTGCTGTATCTGCGAAATTTGTGACTTCAAAGTTCATCCGATTTCTGAGAGTTTTACACACAGCAACATATTAAGACACTGAATAAATCAATATATATTGGCAGAGTGTTTGCTTCTCTTCATATGGCTATCCATGAACAAAATTCTTTTTTTTTTTAAGCCATTGGTTAACCCAGTGGCTTTTTTTAAAAATATATTTTATTGATTTTTCACAGAGAGCTGTTTGGGACAGAACAAGGGCAGTGGTCGGGACAGAACAAGGGCAGTCAGCCTGAGCGAAGATGCAGAATTGAAGGTGCTTATCCGAGAGACAGACAGAGGACGAGGAGGCCCCAACTAGAGGGAGGTGTGGAGAAGGAGAAGCGGGCTTGGTGTTTGCTGAGAGGAGGCGTGAGTGTGTTGAGATGCTGAGAGCAAAGCACCAGCGCAGAACACGTGGCTCTGAACCAGGAGAGAGAGAGAAAGAGAGAGAGAGCGGGTGATGAATGGAGAGAGATGCCAGAGGTTGTGGACGGGAGGCATAGGATGTCAAATCCTCTCTCCAGGAGCCGGCGAATCGCACATTGGCAACCGGATGACTTAATTGGGCTCTGATTTCAGCGATGCCCGAGAAGAGATAAGCGCGAGTGAAATCCCAGCTCTCCCCGCCGGTTTCTGGGTGGCAGCTGGTGAGGGAATAAAAGCAGGATGATCGAGATGGATGGCGGGCTTCTCAGGAGGCCTGGCTGCACTGATAATGCAGGGGTGCTGTAATGACTGGGAGACCGTGGGCCGGAGCCCCTGGACCAGACATCCGAGTCATCTCCCGGGACTGGCACTCTTCCCAGGGCTTGAGCATCACGCCATCTCCAGAAAAATGCACCCACCAGGCAGATCGACCAGCCCTCCTGCCAGCAAGTCTCTCTCTTTTAAAAAAATATATATATTTTATTGATTTTTTACAGAGAGGAAGGGAGAGGGATAGAGAGTTAGAAACATTGATAAGAGAGAGACATCGATCAGCCGCCTCCTGCATGCCCCCCACTGGGGATGTGCCCGCCACCAATATATATGCCCTTGACCGGAATTGAACCTGGGACATTTCAGTCTGCAGGCCGATGCTCTATCCACTGAGCCAAACCGGTTTCAGCCAGCAAGTCTCTTCATGCAGCGTTTTTCAAAGGGTTTGATTCCCAGGCGCTCCCTCTACAAATAGGAATCCCTAGGTCACTCTTCTGAAGGCAGGTCCCAGGAGGTCCTAAAGCAGTGGTTCTCAACCTGTGGGCCGAGACCCCTTTGGGAGTCGAACGACCCTTTCACAGGGGTCGCCTAAGACCATCGGAAAATGCAGATATTTACATCACGATGCATGACAGTAGCAACATGTCATGGTTGGGGGTCACCACCCCATGAGGAGCTGTATGCAAGGGTTGCGGCCTTAGGAAGGTTGAGAACCACTGTCCTAAAGGCACCTTTGTCAGCATCTCCCCAGGTCCCTCTGTTACCAAAGGGGACCTGAGACATCTCACGCTGGCTCCTATGACCTTGAACTTGGCAACTGGTTGCTCCAGCATCGCTCACTGCTGCCTTTCCTCAGACCTTCCGGTACCAGCTGATCTGCATGGCCCGAAGCAGCAAGAGACCCATTTCTGCACTGACCCGTTCCTAGGTGGATTCGTTCATCCAACAAAGCAGGCACCAGGCATGTGCTGGCCACCAGGACCCACACATGAGGAAGACATGGAGTCTTCAAGGAGCTCGACACCCAGCGTCCAGACCACTCCTGCTGGAGGGACCGAGCGGCCCCGAGCTGTGGGCTCTGGACAGGTCCCCAAGCGCACCAGCCGCACTAAGCCTGTCACCCCGACTGCCCTTCCTCCAGCTTCGCTCTCCGAGGGGGACTCCTTCCGGTCCTCGGCACCTCACCCCAGGAAGATCTGCATTTTACCTGTTCTCCTCCCGATGTAGACCCCCCTCCCGGTACCAGTTAACAATAGAAACACCGCTGCAGCTCGTTGAAATAACAGAGAAGTCACGTGGTTCACGGAATCGCTAGAGCAGGCGGCCTGACTCCCGCTCCTCGGGCTGCTTCTGCGCTGGTCCCTCAGCTGTGTTCTCCTCTGTGTGTTGGGTCATTTCACTGCTCACGGAGGGGGAATGTCCGGGCTGCTTTGCAGAGGATCCGGGGGAGCGGGAAGTTACCCCCCACATTTCCCAACGCAATTCCTCTCCCATCACATTGATCAGAAATGGACCCCGAGGCCGTGAGGGAATCAATCCCCGTGGCCAGAGGACAGCCGGGTATTGATCGGGTTAGGCCTGTGCGGCCCACGCTAATGACTGTGGCAGAGCGAGAAGATTCCTCTGGTTCGTTAGGAAAAACAGAGTCTATTGCTGGAACTGAAGGTGGAAGCTTTCCATTTCCTGGCCGCCCTCGAAATGAGGGCAGCATGGACGTCAAGGTCAAGGGCAGGACGTGAGCAGAGCGTGGGAATGGGGCCCCTCACTGTGGCTCTGACCTCGACGTGAGTGGCAAACGCCTGTGAGCTCCAGAGGCAAAGTTGCCCCAGGCTCCAGGCTCCGGCCCTTGACCAGAGGGGCCCAGGATGCTAGGCCTCCCCTCCGGATATTCCCTACCATTGAGCCACCCTGCTCGCACAGGCCCGGGCTAGTGGTTCCGCGTGCAGTTAGAGGGAGGCCAGGAGCGGACCGGAATTCCTCGTAAGCTGCCCTATTTGTTGGCGGGTAGATGGGCCTCTGATGATGGAGACAAACAGTGTCCACCTTTGGAGACGTCGCTTTCAGTCTGGGTCATGCACACAGGTTGTCACGGCGCAAGGATTCAACCTCGGGACCAGCCACCCCCTGGCTTAGTCTCACGTCGGAGTTCACGGAGAGACTCCCTCTGAGAAAGCAACGTTTCCTCATTAAGAGGCCGAAGCAAGATGTGTTTAAAGACAAGAATCAGAGGGTGGGGGGGAAGTGGATGCAGAGGCAAAGAAGCAGTGGACAGACTGTCGTGCTACAGCGGGAAGGCAGGGGAGGTTGAGGGGAGGGGCCTGTAGGAGATCAACCGAAGGACTTGTGTGCATGTCTGTGTAGGCATGGCCAGTGGATGCAGGGCAATGGGTGTGAGTGGGAGAGTGGGGG
>PVJN01052219.1:0-14184 GCA_004026805.1 Lasiurus borealis
CACTGTGCCTGCTGCTGATCAAGCATGCATGATGAGTGTCCACAGGAGAGGCTCACACTGCTGCAGCTGTGCTCACCATCCCTGAGCCTGGTGTCAGCTGCTCATACATGAGCTGAGTGGTGCTCCAGCTGTGGGAGCACACTGACCACCTGAGGGCAACTCCTGCATTGAGAGACTGCCCTGGTGGTCAGTGCACATAGTAGCTACTGGCTGGTCATCTGGCCTTCTGGTTGCTTAGGCTTTTATATATATATATATATATATATATATATATATATATATATATATATTGATCACTAATCCCTACCATCTGGGATTGTCATAGAAAAAAGGAACAGCTAAATATTATATTTCAAATTCAAGAATGGAGTTGGGAAAAAATTGTTTGATTTCAAAAACTGTAAAAAACAGGGAAAGGAATTGCTTTTATTCCTTAACTCTCATCAAAAGTTCTGACTCTAATCCTGTAAAAATGCATCTCATATATCTCTCTAAAAATATTCCTCTCCTTTTCTCTCATTGTTCCTGTTTCAGTTCATGTCCTTGTACCTATAACTTGAAATATACTATAAAATAACCTTCTAGCTGGTTTCTATATAATCAGTTTATTTAGCTCCTTTTGACTTATGCTGCCATTCCAGTTACTACACTTAAAGTGCAAGTAAATCATCTACTTACTAGTATTAAAACTGCATTGACACCTTAGGCATATGGAATAAAATTCAAAACATTAACTAGATATAAAATGTAGGCACATGTTTTACAACATAACCCTGATCTATATTTTTAAACTTATTTGCTACAACTCATTCCAATCTTCCAACTCCATCTTTCACTTTGTCATTCATGAAACTTTCTCCCATTCCCTAGACATATTAGGCTCTTCCACATTCATACAGTTTGGTACTGTTTGCCTTCTACTGCCTGGAATTGCCTCCCCCCATTTTTGATGTTTTTATTAGTATTGAAGTCCTACTATCATTGAAGATCCAGCCCAAATATTACCTTCTAATTATGACATTCTTTGAAATGCCCAGAAATGCTGATTCACCCATCTTCTGTGTTTCCTTAGAACTCTATACAGAACCCAATAAAACTATCTGTTATAATTTATTTTTTATTTTTAAAATATATTTTATTTATTTTTTACAGAGAGGAAGAGAGAAGGATAGAGAGTTAGAAAGATTGATGAGAGAGAGACATCGATCAGCTGCCTCCTGCACGCCCCCTACTGGGGATGTACCTGTAACCAGGATACATGCCCTTGACCAGAATCGAACTTGGGACCTTTCAGTCTGCAGGCTGACGCTCTATCCACTGAGCCAAACCAGTTTCGGCTGTTATAATTTATTTTTATTGATTTCAGAGAGAAAGGGAGAGAGAGAGAGATATCGATAGAAACATCAATGATAAGTGAAAATCACTGACTGGCTGCCTCCTGAATGCCCCACAATGGGATCAAGCCTACATCCTAGGCTTGTTCTCTGACCAGGAATCCAACCATGACCTTCTGGTTCGTAGGTCAATGCTCAACTACTAAGCCAGGCTAAAGCTATATTTTTACATTGCATTGTAATTTATTAGCTTCTGTGTCTTTCATCTTACTGATAGGCAAAATAAGTTAAAAGTTCACGTCCATCTATTTTATTTCTTATAACTTAGTACAGTGCCTGGTATAGTAAAAGAAATACAAGTATTTGTTCAATAAATTATTACATTTGTTGAAAATGGTATAATGATGCTCCTTTTTAATATTTAAATTACAGATCTTCTGTTTTTTAATCTTTATCAAGTTTATATTTATATTCTAGTTTAATTACAGTAGCAGGGAGAATATAATGTTTTGTGGATAAAATTTATTCACAGTCACATATTTTCTTAACTATAGATTTTTTGGTCTGTTGAAGTAAAATATCTCCTCCTCTACCACCAGTTGTGTTTTATTCCTTCTTAGTATGCCAATGATAGAACAAGATTAAAATATATTCTGTATTTTTAACCTTGAAGACAGTAATTAAAAAAAAACATCTTGCAGAAAATCTTCACAAAAGTTAAAAATAAACTAAGAAATCAGTGAAAAATGAAAAAGATGTATTTTTTAGAAAGTGTTCAGATTTTAGAAACTTTTTTCATCAAAACTTTGTATAGCTTTTGCTATTTATTTTATATAATATATTTTAAGGACTAGATTTCTCTGACAGATAGTAAGATGTTCACAATTGGTGGAAAACAACACAATTAATTTATTAGACTATTTCTAAACTCATTTTGATTCCTTAGCACATTCTAAAAATATGATTGTTCCCTCTACCCCTCAAAGAAAAACACATAAGCAAATTCTTTACTTTTTACCTCTAAGAAGGCTGAGTCCATACTGTAAAGATATTAGGTGATGGTTGATGGAGTTAGGACAGGAGTAAATATCTTCCCTGCCTGTAAACTCTTATTTCTATACCAAATCCTCTTAATTATAGAGATAGGAAAAACAAAACAGTGGTAATGTGAGATAAATATGAGTATCATAGTTTACTCTAGAGTGATTGTGTAACTTCAGTATAGGAATAAAAAGTAGTCCTTCCAGAACAGCGGTTCTCAACCTTTTGGTCGCGACCACTTTGGGGATCGAATGACCCTTTCACAGGGGTCGCCTAAGACCATCAGAAAATGGAGATATTTACATCACGATGCATAACAGTAGCAAAATTTCATGGTTGGGGGTCACCACCACATGAGGAACTGTATGCAAGGGTCGCGGCATTAGGAAGGTTGAGAACCACTATTCTAGAACAACCCAGAACCCTCTTGAACACCATTCCACCATGACTCCAACATTTTATTTGTTATCCTTATTGGTTCCAAAAGTGTTTGTCATTATTATAGCTTATTTAATGAATACTGAATCAGATGTATTGTTATATCTAATATAACATTGTATTTTTTTTATCTTTCTAAATCACAATGTATTTTTCTTTTGCATTCTGGCATAATGTACTGAGCACAAAAGTGTATCTTTAAGACTAAACAGATTTTACTTTATACCAATTATTTTTCCTAAATTTAAATGCTATCAAATAGCTAAGTTGATAAAACTCTCTAATAATCTTTAAACATTATTTTAGTTTTTTAAAAATATTACTGAAAAATAACAAATAGCATGAACTAAAACTTGTAAAAGAAAGATATGACTTAAAAATTCTAATGAATCCACGATTTTCAGTTATACATGTTTCCTTTAAATTTTTACCCATATATGCCTTTACATTGTCATAGATATTATCATATAACTAATTTTAGTTGCTTAATTTAACATTGTATTGCATGCATTTTCTATGTTGCCATGCATGATAATTCATTCATTTGATATATTATAAATTAATTTAAGTGTCTTTTCAATTAACATTTTATACTTCTAATTTTCAGGTATTATCCTATATAATAAAAGGCTAATATGTAAATTGTTCCTTTGGGCTGGGAATTTGACCAGGGAATGGGGACAGCCAACAACCCATGGCCCCTCCCTCCAGTCAGTCCTACCCCAGAAGCACCCCCACCCTGATCAGGGTGGGGCTGATGGCCAACTTCCTGTGTCCCCTTCCCCTGGCTAGCCAGGCCCATTTGGCCTGATCAGGGCAGTCAGCTGGACCCCACTGGTGTGCAAATTCATGCATCAATCTTCTAGTAAATAATATTTCATGAATGTAGAAATTTTTCTTTGAAATTTTTATTTAGATTACTAGTTAAATTGGGGAAAATACATATAAAGAGAAGCAATTTCAAATGTATGTGTTTGATCTCAAGAGATTTTTAATAGGTATTAACTCAAGAAAACGTATAAATAATATGATTGGCTCTTGATATAAAAAGATGTATTAAATGAAAACTAATTATATTAATTTTAAACTAATATAGTTTATATTCTATAATTGTGTTATTATAGTAAGCAACTTACTATGTTATGTTGAGAACTGACATGACAGTATATAGTATTCATGTGAAGAAAGAAAATGAAACACAGACACAAAAATGCTATCTTGGCTGGATTACTTAAACTCGGAAATTTTACAGTCTCCTTTGTGCATAAGAATGACAATGTCTACTTAGCAGGGTGTTTGTTTTGATTATTTTTTTTTGAAGTATAAAATGTCCTACTCTGCTGTTAATATATAACATAGAATCAAGGCATAAACATTTTATACCACACTTTTTTTTTTTCAGATTTCAGTTACCTGGTCAACTATTATTATTTTTATTCTCCAAGTTTTTTCTTAAAGCATCCTGTTTTTATTCATTAGTTCACTTCTTGAAAATTAGATTAACATTTCAGTTAAAGTATGGGTTGCTTTGCATTCTTGCTTTAGTATGTACTTTCAAAACCCATCAAGGCAGAAACAGTACTATGTTTCACGTCTAAATAATTAAAGTAATTATTGACCCATAGTTTTTCACTCCTTATTTTGAAATAATCTTAGATTCACAAACATGCTAAGGATCAGAGAGGTTTCCTGCAGCAATCACCCTCTCCAATATGGGACCCCTCATTGGGATTGGGCCTAAACAGGCAGTCGGACATCCCTCTGGACTGCTGGCTCTCAACTGCTCACCTGCCTGCCTTCCTGATTGCCCCTAACCACTTCTGCCTGCCAGCCTGAACAGCCCTTAACCACTCCATTGCCAGCCTAATTGATGCCTAACTGCTCCCTTGCCAGCCTGTTTGCCCCTAACTTCCCTCCACTGTAGGCCTGGTCACCCCTAACTGCCCTCTCTTTCAGTCTTGGTCTCCCTGAAGTGCTCTCCCCTGTAGGCTTGATCACCCTCAACTGTCCTCCCTTGCAGGCCAGCTTGTGGTGGCCAACTTGTGTCCACATGGGGGTAAGATCTTTGAACACATGGGGGCAGCCATCTTGTTGGAATGATGGTAAATCTGCATATTACTCTTTTTTTTAATTTTCTTTGTTATTTCTTTTTTTTTAATTATTTTTAAAATAAATATTTATTGTTCAGTTTATTACAGATGTTCCTCCCCCCCATAGCTCCTCTCTACCTTATTTCCCTCCCCCTGACACATGCTCTTACCCCCTGCCACTATCCTCATCCATAGGTGTAAGATTTTTGTCCAATCTCTTCCCATATCCCCCACATACCCTTCCCCCTGTGAATTATTAGTCCCTTCCCTTTCTATGCCCCTGATTCTACTATATTTACCAGTTTATTCTGTTCATTGGATTTTTTATTCACTTGATTTTTAGATTCACTTGTTGATAGGTATGTATTCAATATCACTTTGTTGTTCATAATTTTTATCTTTACCTTTTTCTTCTTCTTCCTCTTCTTAAAGAATACCCTTTAGCATTTCATATAATCCTGATTTGGTGGCGATGAACTCCTTTAGCTTTTTTCCTATCTGTGAAGCTATTTATCTGGCCTTCAATTCTGAATGATAGCTTTGCTGGGTAGAGTAATATTGGTTGAAGGTTATTGCTATTCATCACTTTGAGTATTTCCTGCCACTACCTTCTGGCTTGCATAGTTTCTGTTGAGAAATCAACTGACAGTCATATGGGTACTCCCTTGTAGGTAACTGTTTTTCTCTTGCTGCTTTTAATATTCTCTCTTTGTCTTTTGCTCCTGGCATTTTAATTATGATGTGTCTTTGTGTGGTCTTCTTTGGATTCCTTTTGTTTGGTGTTCTGTGTGCTTCCTGGACTTGTAAGTCCATTTCTTTCTCTAGGTAGGGAAAGTTTGTGGTCATTATTTCTTCAAATAGGTTTTCAGTATCTTGCTCTCTCTCTTCTTCTTGCATCCCCATAATTCTGATGTTTGTACTCTTGAAGCTCCTTACACTATTTTCACATTTTTGGACCCTTTTTCCTTTTTGTTTTTCTGATTGGGTATTTTTTGCTTCCTCAAATTTTAGATCTGTGGTTAGATTCATTGGGTCCTCTAGTCTGCTTTTGGATTTCTGTATATTATTCTTTATTTCAGATAGCGCATGCTTAATTTCTGACTGGTTCTTTTCCATTTTTTGGCATTATCATTAAGATCCTTGAATGTCTCACTAAGTTTCTCAGAGGTCTCACTACATTTGTTGGCGGTTGGTAGAAGATTCTTGAATAACCTTATAAATGTGGTTTTGAACTCTGTGTCCAATCATTTGCTTTCCTCCCTTTCTTTCATTTCTGACCTGTTCCTTTGTCTCCACATTTTGGCTGCTTCCCTGTGTTGATGGAGTCGCTTTGTGTGCTAGTTGTCCTTTATGGCCCAGTAGCTCCGCCTTCCAGTCACCTGAGGTGGACACTCTTGGTGCACCCCTTTGTGGGCTGAGTTCACAGTATTGTTGTAGTTAAGCCTTGATTGTTATTGGTACACTGGGAGGAATTGAACTCCAGGCCAATTGACTGTGAGGATTAGCTGTGTCTACTAATGGAGGAACTGCTGTGCTGGGGATACCCCTAGGGGGTTAGACTTGCTTCAGTGGGGCTTTGGTGCTCACTGAATCTGTCTCTTGAGTGTGTCACTTATGTATGTGAGGAGTTGAAATCTAGTGTATTCTCACACTGACCTCTAGGTACACTGGTTCCTGGATCTCCAAGGAGGTGCAAGTCAGCTAGTGTCTGAGGCCACTCAGAAGAAGCTACAGGGAGATCTGCTGATTTCTCCTCTTTGCCTCAAGTTTGGAAGTTTTGGAGTTGTCTGATCCAGTTGCAATTTGTTAGGTTAAGCTGCTAGAGGGCATGTCATTCATATGAAAAACTGCTGCACACATCTGGGTGGGTGTATAAATTGGGTGGGGTGGGCTCTCAAGGAATTGCTAGGTTAGGGCACTGGCTGCCAGTATCCCTCTCTGAGTCTCTCTTTTTCCACTTCTCGGAGTTGCGCATCCTGTGCCCCAGAGCAGTAAACAATGATTCCTGTGTGCACCTCTGTGAGAGAGCCACCCTACTGCTTGTCCATGGCCACACCCATTTCTGTTGGAATTTATTTATCTTCTATAATTGAAACTTTGAAGCCTTAAACAGAGGCCAAGACAGGCCAGGTCTGTGGAAAGCTTGGCTTCTCCATCACTGGGGGCAACCCTAGCCTCCTGTTCTCTCCAGCTCTGTGGCTGTTGCCATTTTTGTTAGAATTTATTTATCTTCCATAATTGAAACTTTGTAGCATTGAGTGGAGGAGGCCTAGACCTGCCAGGGTTTGTGGAAAGCTTGGCTTCCTTCCTTGCCAGGGAAACCCAAGCCTCCCTCCTGATCTCTCTGTGGCCAGAGCCATCCTGGTTGGCGTTAATTTGCATATACAACCCTGATTGGCTGGTGGGCATGGTCAAAGGGCATGGCTTGTGGTATAGCAGAGATATGGTCAATTTGCATATTACTCTTTATTTATTTATTTATTTTTTTAAAATAGAATAACATTAAATCAAAACTTGGAAATTGACCAAATAGCTAAATGTCATTTTTCTCACATCTATAGATTGGAGTAGCAACCACCAGCCAAAGTATAGAACACTTCCATTGCCTCAGAGGGTTTTTTTTTTGTGATCTATAGTCACACCTACTCTCTCCCAAGCCACCATCCATAAGTCCAGGAAAGGATTAATCTGCTCTAAATATTTATACTCTGCCATTTCAAAAATATTTTATAAATGAAATCCAGTTTGAAATCTTTAAGATTGTGTTTTTTTGTTTAACATAATGCCTTTGGGATCTGTCCAAGTTTTTGCACATATTAGTCATTTTTTTTACTCTGAATTGTATTCAATTAAATGTGTGTATCACAATTTATTCTTCTGTTAAAGGATATCTGGGTTGTTTCCAGTTTCGGACTATTAAAAATCAAAGTTGTTATATGCAATTGTGTACATTTTTGTGTGTACACAAGTTTTCATGCCTCTGGGACAAATGGCCTTGCCTGTGGGGAATGGGTCAAAACTGGCAGTCTGATGGTAGTCATGTGCCAGGGAGGAACCTGAGTCTGGATTGGGTGCTGTGCTGCTCCTGTTTATCCTGGCCCTGCTGTGCCTACTGCTGCTTCTGTAGTGTTGTTGTGGAGGCAGAAAAGGTTCATGCCACTGCAATTGCACGTCCAACCATGAGTCCTTGGCATCTGGCACCCGTTGGTCAGCTGATTGGTGCCCCCACTATCTTAGCACACTGACCACCAAGGGAAGCTCCTGTATTGAGTGTCTTCCCGTTGGTGGTCAGTATGTGTCATCATGACCTGTAGATAGTCCATTAGGTTGTTTTGGTCATTTGGTTGCTTAAGCTTTTATATATATACTAGAGACCCAGTACACGAAATTCAGAGTGGGGAGGTCCTTCAGTCTGGCTTGCTCCCTCCTGTAGTTGGGAGCCATCAGTTGGACATTCTTAGCACTGCCACTAAGGCAGAAGAGGCTACTGCCACCACTGGTGCACTCACTAGCCATGAGCCCAGCTTCTGGCTGAGCAGTGCTCTCCCTGTGGGAGTGCACTGACCACCAGGGGGCAGTTCCTGCATTGAGTGTCTGCCCTCTGGTAGTTAGTGCACATCATAGCCACTAATTGTTCCACCATTCAATTTGTATATTAGCCTTTTCTTATATAGGATAGATGAGAAATGTGTGAGAGATCCACTTTCTCTACATTCTCACAAGTATTTGTTTTTGTCATTACTTTTATTAGTTGTTATAGATAGGAATGTGGTTGTGCAGAAAAATTAACATAGGAGAAATAAGATTGTTATCTCAGGTTTGTCCTTATCTAACAAAGTGGAACTTGGATTTAGGGAGGGTTCCCGCTATTCCCTGATGGCTCACTCTACCTAAACTGCTTTTGCTAACAATTCATTTTATGTTGAATACCTGCTTTCCTTCTGTGAGTCTGGAATTTTGATACATGGTAGACAAAGGCTGCCTTCATGATCAGTTCCCAGTTAAAAACTCAGGGCATTGAACCTTTAATGAGCTTTCTCAATAAACAACATTTAACATGTGTTGCCACAACTCATTGACAAAGGATGTATGTGCTGTGCAACTGCACTGGGAGATGCCTGTTGGAAGGTTACACCTGATTTCCACTGAAATTCTTCCCATGCATTTTTTTCTTTGCTGATTTTGTTTTGTATCATTTTGCTATAAGAAGGCAGAGCTGGAAGTGTGACTATATGCTGAGTTCTGTCAGTCTTCCTAGTGAATCAATAAATAGAGGGTAGTCTTTTGGACTCTGACCCAGTAGTAATATCTCATGTTACTCAGAATGTGCATTTCCCTGCTGGGTACTGTTGTTGAACATTTTTTTCATGGCTTATTTGACATTTGTATATCATCTTTGTGAACTATTTTTCATGACTTTCTTCGTTTTAAAATTGGACTGTTTTTGTCTTGTTTTGCTTTTAACAATTGAGTTTGGGAGTTCTTTATATATTTTACATGTGAGTTGTTGGAAACCAAATATTGTTCTCACTAAAAGGATGTAAACAGGAGGCCAGAAAGCTGGCCAACCTTAATTGCTCTGAAAGGTCAGAGCTGATTACTCATTGTTTAGTTGAAACTATCTGTTTGTTTCATGTCAATTTCTGTTATTTCCTGCCTAAAGGCTAGGGGTGTGTCCCAAAGCCTTAATAAAAGAGAGAAAAAGGCCAGAGCAAAATGGCAGTCCTTCCCACTAGAGGAAGGCTCCCGCCTGGCCCCCCAATATTGCCAAATTAATGTTTTCTAGTCTCTCATTTCGTTTGCGTGCGGCCTCCTTCAGAACCCGAACCCTGACTCGGGAACCCTGAACCACGCGGGATGTTGAAAGAGGTTCCCACAGTGAGGGTCTTACATTTTTTTAAATAATTTTTTTAAATATATTTTATTGATTTTTTACAGAGAGGAAGGGAGAGGGATAGATAGTTAGAAACATCGATGAGAGAGAGACATTGATCAGCTGCCTCTTGCACGTCCCCTACTGGGATGTGCCTGCAACCAAGGTACATGCCCTTGACCAGAATCGAACCTGGGACCTTTCAGTCGGCAGGCTGATGCTCTATCCACTGAGCCAAACTGGTTTTGGCAGTGTCTTACATTTATATTTTTATAGTTGCAAATATAAATGTAAGACACATGTAAAATATACTTTACATCCTCTTGACATGACAAAACATTCAATTTTGATAAAATTTTGGTTTTTCATTTGTGGATCATGCCATTGATATTATGTATAAAAATATCACACCAAATCCAATGTGACAATGATATTTTTATTTTCTTCTAAAAGCCTTACAGTTTTATACTTTACATTTAAATATATTAGCCATTTTAAGTTACTTATTATATGACATGTAAGTTAATTATTGTATGGCATTTATTCATGTCATATAACATTATTTTAAAACGTGTCTGTTTGTCCCATCACTATTTGTTGAAAATACTATCTTTCCTCCATCTAATTGCTCTTGCACCTTTTCCAAAAGCCAACTGACTGTAGTTGTATAGAGCTACTTCTGGATTTTCTATCCTGCTCCATTAAGCTATGTGTCTTTCCCTCCACCAATACCATGCAATCTTGGTTGCCATCAATATTTAAAAATCGTGATTCAGGGTAAAGTGAGTTCTCCCATTGTTTTAGCTGTTCTAATTCCTTGCCATTGACACATAGCTTTTAGAATAATCCTGACAAATCAACAAAAAATCTTTCTAAATATTTTTTGCTTTATATTTTTTTCTTTTTATCTTTATTGTTGAAAATATTACAGATGTCCCTTTTCTCCTTCCATTCATCTCCTCCTTCCTATATCCCCCACCAGACCTACTGCACTGATGCCTGTGTCCATGGTTATGTGTATATGCACATGCATTATTTGGTTAATCCATTGGCAATGACTTATATATTCTATTTCCTTGCTGATATCCTCTATTTCTTTAAGGATACACATACTTTTTATATTTTTAATCTTGTTCAAGTTGCCTATGAAAATATTTTTATGATAGCTTCCTTAAATTTTTGTCAGATAATTTCACCATATTTTTCATGCATTCCAGTGTTGATACATGTCAATTGACTTTTTATTTAGTTGAAATTTTCATGCTTCTTTGCATGACAAGTTATTTTCAGTCAAGGTTTTTGTTTGTTTGCTTGCTTGCTTGATTTTTTATGTGTTCTTCTTTACTAGTACTAATATTGACCCAGAAATGAAGGGAATTGTGGGAGTCCAGTTTTCCTCCTGGTCTCTACTAGCTCCTGGGCTGGAGAAATACTTTTTCATTATTGCTGACAGGGGTGTGCCTTTCTCATTATAGCTTTTAGTGTGCCTGCAGGAGACCTCCTGAGCCCTGAGGGGCAGGAATGCCTTGCTACTCCTCAATGACCTCCACTGTCAGTGTAGAAGAGGGAGTGTATATTCACATTGAGTGATGGTGAAATACTTTTTTTATGTGTGTCTTTTCACTTCTTTATATTAAATGTTACTATTTCCAAAGTCTTCTTATGATGACAACCCAGAAAAGAGGGGGTTCATTTTTACTGGAGGGAAGAGAGGAGAGACTCTAGTTCTGATCTCTATTCCCTTAAAAGAGGAGATGAATATTCTGGTTCTCTATTTGGGCTTGTGGTACATTAACACCAACAGAGGGGTTGAAGGGTTTAATTACTGTCAAGTGGGTATGGAAGACTTGGCTCCCTACTTAGCCTTTGCAGATGTGGGGGAGAATGGGTCCACAGCTTTTTTTGTGTTGTTTGACTATAATAGAGGATTTTTGTATAAAATATCTCTGTTTTATTAAGTTACCCTTTTTCTTGGTCCTTTGTTTAAAGAGAGCAAGCTGTTTTTTGTTTTTTAACATACATATAATATATTTGCATTTCTTATTTAGATCTTATTTTTTAAATTTTATTTTTAAATTATAGTTTACATTTAGTATTATTTTGTATTAGTTTCAGGTGTACACCATAGTGTTTAGACAATCATATACTTTATAAAATGTTTCCTCAATACTGCTAGTACCCATCTGGCTCCATACATTGTTATTATAATATCACAACTATATTCCCTAAGCTATATTTTATATTCCCGGGACTATTTTGTAACTACTAACTTATACTTCTTGATCCCTTAACATTTTTCAATCAGTACTTCAACTTCTTCCACTCTGTCAATTATTAGTTTGTTCTCTGTATCTTCTCTTTTAGTTTAGTTTGTTTATTTTGTTTATTTTGTTCTTTAGATTCCATTTGTAAATAAGAACATATTGCATTTATCTTCTTCTAACTGTCTTATTTTACTTTTACCCTCTAGGTATAGCCATACTGTCACAAATGGTAAGATTTCATTCATTTTTTTTTCTTTTTTAAAAAATATATTTTATTGATTATTTACAGAGAGGAAAGGAGAAAGATAGACAGAAACATCAATGAGAGAGAGACATAGATCAGCTGCCTCATGGATGCTCCCTACTGGGAATGTGCCTGCAACCAAGATACAGGTTCTTGACAGGAATCAAACCTGACACCTTTCAGTCCACAGGACAATGTTTATCTACTGAGCTAAACCAGTTTCAGCAGATTTCATTCATTTTCATGCTCAAGTAATATTCCATTACACACACACACACACACACACACACATATCGCTGGGTGAAAAAACAGTTTTGTTTTTTTATTTTGAGGGTACTCCACACTGTTTTCCATAGTGGCTTCACCAGTCTGCCTTACCTCCAACAGTGCTCAAGGGTTCCCTTTTCTCCACACCCTTGATAACACATGTTTGTTGATTTATTGATGATAGCCATTCTGACAGGTGTGATGTGATATCTCATTGTAATTGTAATTTGCTTTTCTCAGATGATTAGAAATATTAAGCATCATTTCATGTGTCTATTGGACAGCTGTGTGTCTTCTTTGAAAATGCATCTATTCAGGTCTTTGGCTCACTGTTTAATTGAATAGTTTGGTGTGGTTGTGTGTGTGTGTGTGTGTGTGTGTGTGTGTGTGTGTGTGTGTGTTTGTTTTGAGTTCCCTGAGTTCTTTATAAATTTTGGATATTTACTCCTTATTGGATGTATCATTGGTGAATATTTTCTCTCATTCAATAGGTTGTCTTTTTGTTTTATTGATGGTTTCCTTTGCTGTGCAAAACCTTTTACATTTTATGTCCCATTTGTTATTTTTTTTGTTTGTTTACCTTGACCATGAGATATATCATAAAATATATTGCTAAGATAAATGTCAGGTTTTTACTGTCTATTTTTTCTTCTAAGAATTTTATGGTTTTGAATCTTACATAAGTCTTGAATCCATTTTGAGATTATCTATAATAATTCTGTAATGTACTAATTAGACCAGACAGCCAACTTTTTGGACATCATTCCGGATGTCCTGGATGAAGCTGTGGCAGTGGAGGACGAGGCATAGGCATTTAGGAGCAATCAGACAGAAAAGTAAGCAGTTAGGGGCAATCAGGTCAGCAGGTGAATGGTTAGGGGTGATTATGCAGGCAGTCAAAGTGGTTAGTGGTGATCAGGCAGGCAGGATTGGCCCTAAACTGGTAGTCAGACATCCCCTGAGGGGTCCTGGAGTACACCAGGGTGCACACTGGACTGAAGGACTACCCCTGTGCATGAATTTTGTGCACTGGCCCTCTATTTTATATAATGTAATAAGGTTGTTTAGTTTAACTTTTTTGCATCTACTTGCCCAATTTTCCTAATATAATTTATTGAATAGACTACCTTTGCCTCATTGTATGTTCTTTCCCCTTTGTGAAATATTGACTATAAAGGCCTGGGTTTATTTATTGGTTCTCTATTCTGTTCCATTGGTTTACATGTCTCTGTTTATTCTAGTACCATGCTGTTTTTATTACTATGGTATTGTAGTATTGTTTAATATCAGGAAGCTTGATACTTCCAACTTTGTTCTTTTTTTAAGATTGCTATGGCTATTTGAGTATTTTTGTGAATCCATGTAAATTTTTGGATTATTTGTTCTAGTTCACCACTATATGTTGATAGCAAATGCATTAAATCTATAGATTACTGTCGGAGACCAAATATTGTTCTCACCAGGTGGATGTAATTGTTCTCACTAGGTGGATGTAAACAGGAGGCCAGAAAGCTGGCCAACCTTAATTGCTCTGAAAGGTCAGAGCTGATTACTCATTGTTTAGTTCGAAACTATCTGTTTGTATCATGTTAATTTCTGTTATTTCCTGCCTAGAGGCTAGGAGTGTGTCCCA
>PVJN01052220.1:0-14184 GCA_004026805.1 Lasiurus borealis
GTCAGGTTGGGCCTGGAGTTGACAGACTCATTTGTCTGGGTCCTTGGTGTGTGTGTCTTGGGGGTGGCTAGGGGGCGGAGAATGGGGAAAGATAAGATGGGGAGTGTGGAGGAAGATAGGAGGGGGAAAGGAGAGTCCTCCAGTAGCTTATCCCAACAGAGCTGCTTCTGAGGGAACCATATTTCTGTGCATTGCCACTCCTTTACACACTCACTCATTCATTCGTTTTTTCTCATTCAGCAAACATTTGTTGACTGCGTAATATATGCAAGGAACTTTCTCTCCAGGGTTGAATAATGAAAACATAGGTTTAGCCCTCAAAGAGTTGATAGTCCAGTGGGGAAGCAGACCGTGAGCTCATAGTCTAACGAACAGATGTTATTACTGTTCATGAGAAGGTGAGAGTTATGAAGTGAGGAAGCAGGGCAAGGTGAGAAAACCGTAGGGGACTAAGTAGTCAGGAAGGCTTCTTGGAAGAGGAGGTAGTCAAGTTGAGTCTGGAAGTATGAAAAGGATGAGTCCTTCTCACCCCTTCTTTCCAGGCTATTCTGTTTCTTCCTGAAACCAGTTACTCCCACCCAGTGGTCAAAGCTGTGCCCACCCCTCTCTCCCCACTCCCACCGCTGACCAGTGGGCCACACCCCCGCCTCAAGGCTGCAGGGTGTGAGGAGGAGTGGGGGTTGGAGGCCCAAGCACTCTTCAGAACCACGTGTGATGTATGGTTTCACTAGTTCTTTCCCCCGTTTTAATTATAGTTGAAACATGAAGCCAGCCATCATAATTCAAAACCCTTGTAAAAACTCCTATTTAGAGGAAAATTATAATTTTCTGGTAAAATATGAACACTCAGAATAAGCTATAAAACATAACTGCAAAGTATTGGGGGGGGATTTAATTATATATAAGAACCAAGTTGCTGGGCTATTTTTCTGCAGAGGAATACCTCTCCGTGTTTAGAATGAAATTCCTTAGGAGTGCCTTGGTCACCATACAGAACTGTGGCTTTATGGAGTTATGGGAACATAACCCATTTGTTTAGGTTCCAGAGTCAAAGGAGAAAGCATACATTAGGTATATTTATATATTGGCAAACACCCAGCCCTGTGCAAAGCTGCCGGCAATAAAGCATTTCACTCCAAGGAAGGCTGGGTGGTGGTTTATGGGGTCCTGATGAAACAGAATAAATTAGAGATAAGAGTCAAGATTGATTGGATATTGCATCCATCCATCAGACCTAGGACTGGATCCAAGACGTTTTTTATCTTGCACCTGGAGGACAAATCTAGCCCTCTGCGTGATGACAGCATAGCCCTCAAACCTCCACCCCCCCATCCCCCCAATCTGCCGTGACAATACTCTTCCCAGCTTACAGCTTCCATTAGGATTCCCTAGTTTTAATGGAAAATTTCGGGGGCATTGGCTAGAGACATGTTTTCATTTCTAGATGTCATACTGTAAGAGGGAGAGCAGCAAATCGGTCATTTCAGAGGAGGAGATGTGAATGAATGTCCCATTAAATAGTCGTCAGGTTTTGGAATGTTTGGCTGCAAATAGAAGACTTAGCTGATCAGAGAACAGTACTTAATGTGTACTCAAAATATATTTACTGAATGCATATTACATGGGAGAGGAAATTTAGGTTGTTTTTTGACCTGAGGGAGTAGAATTGGGTTCAATAGGGGAGGCTATGGGGAAAGATCTACACATCTAAAGAACTTCCCAATAGTCAAAAGGCAGAATTGGCCCAGCTGGCATGGCCCAATGGTTGAGCATTGACCTATGAACCAGGAGGTCACAGTTTGATTCCCAGTCAGGGCACATATCCAGGTTTTGGGCTCAATCCTCAGTGTGGGATGTGCAGGAGGCAGTCCATCAATGATACTCTCTCATTATTGATGTTTCTATCTCTCTCTTCGTCTCCCTTCCTCTTTGAAATTAATAAAAAAGAAGAACAACAAAACAAACAAACAAAAGGCAGAATTGTTCTAAGGAAAAATAACCTTCCCTGAGTGATGAACCCCCATTGCTGGAGACTTACCCCTTCTTCCTGGAAATCCTGCACGGGAGGCTTGCATGCCCGAGGGGTCAAGGGGTTGGTCTAAATGACCTTTAAAGACTCTCCCAACCCTGAGACTTCTTCTCCAGAACACTCCTCCAGGTATTTTTTGTATTAGTTTGCCTACACACACACACACACACGCCAATTACACATACTGTAAAGTGTACCATCTTAGCCATTTTTAAGCATGCAGTTCGGTGGTATGAAGTACATTCACATTGTTATGGAGCCATCCCCACACGTCCATCCACAAAACTCTTTCATCTCGTGAAACTGACACTGCCTGTGGAACAATAAATACCGCCCCCTCCCTCAGGCCTGCTACCGTAATAATTGATTAGATTTGCTGAGGATGCTTTGAGCGATAGAGGGCTCATCTCCAAAGAAATGGGCAACCGGACTGGGAAATCTGCTGGGGGCAGGACTGTGAGTGTGGGAGCAGAAAAGGAGGCATGATCCAGGAGGCGGGATCAGGGAAACAGGGCTTTCTAGCCTCTTGTCTATCAGCCCAGCCCTGTGTGCAGAGTCTCAGTGAACGCATCTTCAATTGCTTTCTGGCCAGGAGTTTCCAGACAAGAAGCCGTGGCCAATGGAATTGGTGAAATCAGTATAATGGGTGGAAAACAGCATTAAAAAAACAAGGAAGCAATACATAGAGCAGAGAAGAAAGAGGAGTGTTTTATAAAGTACAGCTATTTTGTTATAAAACTTTTATTCAAAAGTGTGATATATATATATATATATATATATATATAGAGAGAGAGAGAGAGAGAGAGAGAGAGAGAGAGAGAATATTCTGTGTCATGATGTGAAATATGTTTCTTATTGTAGGCCACAGTCAAAAAAAGTTTGAAAAACAAACACTAAATCTTGGAATTGGTCTCTCCCTCAACTAATATCCTCTCAGTCAAAGTGTTATTAGGTTGTCAACATTTATTGAACACCTACTATATGCCAGGTGTTGTGTTAGCAAAGAATGGGATTCCTGTCCTCAAAGGGCTCATGGGGTGGTTTGTAACCCGCATCTATTAATCTTACAGCTACAAAAGTCCTCTTTATGTCATTTCAATAATTTGAGGGCAATTCTCCAGCAATGGGGCGGCCTGTCCTGGTAAGCAGGGATGGTCCAGCAGTGGCCCTCCTGCTTCGTGTTCCTTGGACAGCTGGTCGGGTTTATCTTTTCAATTAAGATCTCATGAAACAGAGCCTGACTCCTTACTAGGCCAGCTAAGCATAAACCTGAAGCTTGGAAGAATGCCACAATCCTGGGGAGCAAGTTATTGAAGAAAACCAACACCTTGGCATTCTGAGGTCCCACGAAGGGAGAAACCATTAATTGGGTGTTTGTCCTGGGCCAAACCGGTGATTCTCAGATGATCTGAGAGCCCCGCAGAGCGCTGCCGAACCCGTGCCGGGCCCCCTGCTGTACCTGCATGTGCAGGTTGTTATGAAAAAGGAACAAGAGACGTAACAGTCCATGAAGCCGTAGCCTAAATGTTTCCTGTGTCCTGGGACCTGCAAGAACATCTACTCTAGATCCATGTGATGTCTGTGAAGCCGTGGCATAGAAGCCAACAGTTCTCAGGCGGCCACATAGAGTCCACAGAGAGAGGTGCTTTTAAAGTCGCCAAGAGATGCTGTCAGACTTTGGGGATCCTGGTGCAAGCATTGCCAACTTGCTCAGTGCTGTGTCAAGTAGGCTGTGAAAATATCAATATCAGGAAGTATGTCATGAGTACTCACCATGCTTTCTAATTTTCACTCCACCGTGCCCAGATGATTGGCTCCCCGGCACCGCCCGTCTCTCTCCTCACAGGGCAGGTGAGCATCTTGTCCAGCCCCTCATTATATTGTAACTAGCCACAACTCTAGAATCCCGTCACTCAGAAAACCCCAATTCTATCCCTGAGAACATATGCTGTTTTCAGCGCCCGGCTGCACCCGCACAAAGGTTTCCACCAGGGCTTCCATCTTGGTGCTTGGAAAGAGTCAAGTGTTCCATCCCCACTGGACGCTCTTCACCCACCCACTCACTGCCAGTGGGAGAGGGTCTCAAAGGCCACACGATCTTCCCCGTCTGCTTCCGACCTTGGCTGGCCGGAGAGCGTGGCCTCCGAGGAAGGGTGTGTGGTGTGTGGTGTGTCCACAGCTCCAGGGGGTAATGGGGGGCACATCCAGCTTGAGCTCCATCTGCCAACTCATCATCTAACTTGGGCAAAGGCGCGCTAAGGACTCGGCTGGCCCTGCCTGATAGAGTCCCCAGCATTTCCGCCAAGAAGGGGAGCCACACGCTTGGGTCTGTGTTTGGATTGGCCCTATGCCAGATGGCCTGGGCCTTCCTGCCTGGGGAAGAGGGTGAGAGGGTTTGGGAAGTCGGGGCTCCTGAGGAAGCTCTTCCCCGGCTCTCCACAGTTTCTCGCAGGAGCGGTGTTAAGGGGGGCAGGGGAGTCTCTGACATGTCTCCTCTCACCCTTGGCTGGGAAGGGCACGTCTCCTGACAGACCCCTCAGAGGGACCCTTCATCCAAAGCTGGAAGTGGCTCTCTGGGGTGCCGGTGAGGCTCCATGGTTACCTGTGGGCGCCGACTGCCACCGGAACTGGGAGCCCAACACACCTGGCACCTAGCTAGTCTCACCGCCAGGTTTTACAGGAGGAAACGGAGGCTCCGGGAAGTTCAGGGCTCGCTCCAGTCACAGAGCTAATAAGAGGTAGCAAATCTGGAAACTAATTTCATTTCTTTACATTTAGGCCAAGTGCCTTTCACGATGCTGCTGGGCTCTGGCTTTTAGGGGGAGAAGCGGGCAGGAAAGGGGCGATAAAAAGGAGGCCGGGACAGAGAAGGAAGGGGCGGCAGGGCTCACAGCCAGGTGACGTTGCCTTCCATGGAACCTTCAGGAACACAACCATCGAGAGACCAGGTTGGCTTATGTACTGTTCTCGCCCCAGATCTCTAGATACTAATCTCCTATTCTGTACATTTGTTTCTACTTCTGCCATCACAAAAGTCAGGGAAAGAGGCAGGAGAATAAGATTTTACTTATTTCTTTTTAAAAAGATAAAGATGGCTTCCTGTTGAACCAAGGGTCTAAACAGACACAAAAACATGAAACTGTTTTCAACAAGATTTGAAATTTAACAACATTCTACAGGGCGCTGACAGCATCTAAGCATTCGCATCGGCACCACGCAGCACTGTTCCTGCTTCCGCAGGCTTCCTGGGGCATTCTGGGCCTTCAGAGATGTTGGGATTCACGCCCACCACGTTGAAAACGTGAAGCTGTGTGTTTTACAGATAAACGTGGTCCCCCGAACCTGGAGTTTTCCCAGGACCAGCCATGTGCAGACATGGCCAGAGCAGGCGAAAGGGGGGCCTGTAGGGGGGAGGCATCCCCCCCTGGCTGTCACATGGGTTTCCAGTGGCAGTCCCTGGGGAGGAGGAGCTCTGGGCTCAGGAAGGAGGGGTTCCTGTGACCGGCACCATGTCGCCCGTAAAACAGAGAGACCTGCCTCTGAGTAGCAGGGGTCAGGCATGTGAGGCTGCATACCTGGGCCCCTGGTTCTGTGCAGTCCATTCGGGTTTACTAGGAACGCCTGCCTCGCTCAGAGCTGAGGACCTGTCATGGAGTGGATCCTTCTTAAGATACGCAAAGTTAGCCGAAACCGGTTTTGGCTCGGTGGATAGAGCATCAGCCTGTGGACTGAAAGGTCCCAGGTTTAATTCAGGTCAAGGGCACGTACCTTGGTTGCGGGTACATCTCCAGTAGGGGGTGTGCAGGAGGCAGCTGATGGATGTCTTTCTCATCAATGTTTCTAACTCTCTATTTCTCTCCCTCCTTCTCTGTAAAAAAATCAATAATAATAATAATAATAATAAAAGAATATGCAAAGCCAGAAAGTATTCAAGCTTTGACTGAGGCCACAAGAGCCTTCCTAAGTAGTGCGCAAAAGCCATTCTCATAGCCTGAACCCCACTGCTCAGGGGAGAAAACCCGAGTGTTTCCATTGGCTCCATGCCTCATTTAAGGGAAAGCAGGTCAGAAACTCCAGAGGAGCAAGTTTGCCAAAGCTGTCAGCAGGGAGCGCCAGTTGCAGGTTTAGGGGGCGCAGTTTATGGCAAGCCTGCCAGACCCCTCTCCTCAGGAGATGCCAGCTGTGGCCACTCCACCTGGAGCGCTGCCCGAGAGCTGTGACGAGCTGCTCTGCTCCGCGGTGATGGGTGCTGCCGCAGGTGCAGAGCAGTCAGGTTTCGGTGACTAATTTGCCCCAGAACTTTTGTAACCTTTGCCAGTGCCAAGGGCTTTGTGGTTTCCAGGAGCTGGTCTGGTTGTTCTGATGTCCGCATTGTGTGAGGCTAAATGTGGCCTTGGGAGAGGCTGCACCTGGGTGGCCAGGGCCCTGGGTTCCTGTGGTTCTGGAAAAAACCACCCACAAATCATCCTGTGGCTTCTGTCCTGTCTCTTGTGAGCCAAGGGTGTGACCGGACCTGTGCCTGGAGCTGCGACCCTGTCACCCATGAGGACTTCAGGGCTGGTACCCACTACACACTGAACTCCTAGCACCTTCCCATCCCCACTCTACATGCAGGCAGAATCCACAGCCGGACACACTCTCTTTGCTGGCATTTGGACCAGAACTCAAAGCTTCCAGCAGCAGGGTTAGTGGCTGAGCACACCTCACCATGCTCCCTTCCAACTAGACCCTGCCTTGGGCCACAGACCCCCAACTTCGCTCACCCTTACCACAGCTCCCCAAACTCTGGGCTTGGGGAGAGACCAAGGATAGAAATTCTGCCACTGGTTGTGACCATCCCTGCTGAGTCATGCAAGCCCTGTTCCAGTTTCTACAGATACTTAAGAAAAAGCTGCCATGGCTCCATGGAGGGCCTGATAGCAAAGAGGAGCTTGTTAAAAATATCTAAATAAAAATAACCAAGTCTCGAGGTGATGGGGAAACAGATCCTGTAAATGCTATACGATTTGGGTTTAATGGTAAACTGTGGCTCATGACCAGGACGTATCATCAGGAAGTGCTGAGGGCACTGATAGAGGCCCAGAGTCCATTTGGAAACTGGGAAAGTTAGAGCAGTCTTTCCATAGAATTGAGAGCCTCACAAAATGTGATGGGGCCCTAGCCAGTTAGGATAAAGAATCAGCCTGCAGACTGAAAGGAAGTCCTGGGTTCAATTCAGGTCAAGGGCACCTGCCCAGGTTGCAGGCTTGATTCCTAGTTAGGGGGTGTGCAGGAGATTGGCAGTCAATGATTCTCTCTCATAATTGATGTTTCTATCTCTCTCTCCCTCTCCCTTACTCTTTGAAATCAATTATATATATATATATATATATATATATATATATATATATATATATATATATATATATATATATATATATATATATATATATATATATATATATATATATATATATGTATATATATATATATTTAAAATGTGATTGGGACCCAGCCCATGTGGCCAGTGGTAAAGCATCAAGCTATGAACCAGGAGATCCCAGGTTTGATTGTCAATCAAGGCTCCTGTCCAGGTTGCTGGCTCAATTTCCAGTGAGGGGGGCTTATAGGAGACAGTTGATCAATGATTCTCTCTCATCATGGATGTTTCTATGTCTCCCTCTCCCTTCTGCTTTGAAATAAAATATATTTATTAAAAAAACTAGTGGCCCAGTGCATGGATTCATGCACATTGAGAGAAAATTAATTAGAAGAAATATTTTAATATCACTTTCTCTATAATAGAAGTGTTAACCAAATTAATGATTGACAATGACAGATCAAAACACATACATGCAATTTAATTAGACCTGCTTTCTGATTTAGCTAAACTTTTTCCAGCCCAGTGAAGTACCCCAATTTCTCTTTCAGGTAATTGTCAGCAACACAACAGTAAATATCAACATGAAGCAGATTATTGTAGATCATGCAGGGAGGACAAAGGGTAAAATATTTAACTGCAGCAGTGTTTGATTAAATTCTGTGCAGTGAGAAAACCTGAAGTCATTTTCAGGGTCCACCATTTTTTACTTCTTTTCAGTCGGGTCAAGTTTCTAAACTTTCTAAATCTCTGTTTTCCAGTTAATAAAAAGAAAATAGGATTCTAACGAGTCTCCTACCTACCTACTCCAGAACTTCTGTGAGGATCAGATGAGATGAGGCATGGGAAAACGCTTCACAGACATTTAGTTAAAGTGTAAAATGTTTGCATAAAGTATCTTGTGTTCCTAGACTGAAGAAATTCCAAGGAGACTAGTCTCTAGGGAGAGAAAGCCAGGAATTGCTATGAGATGTTATTAGCCGGCACCCACAGTGACCAATTTTGGGCTGGACTAGGCTATGGGCCTCATTTTGCAGCATTGGCTGCGATTTGGTGGGCTATCACTCTGAGCTGGTGGCAGGGCCTGTGTCCCACTTGGGGGAATGCAAGTGTTGCTTTGTTAGGTCCGCAGTACTAACATTTCTTTGTAAATGGCCAGTGTGTGTCACAACAGCTCCTGCATTGAGTGTCTGCACTCTGGTGGTCAGTGCGCATCATAGCAACTGGGTGGACAGTCAGAGGGACACTTAGCATATTAGCCTTTTATATATATAGATGTGATGGGGACATGTTATAAGAATTGCCACCCTGGATCTGACCTACATTCTGTTCAGCTCAATGTTCTGGAGTTTGAAAAATAACCATTTCATTCAGCAAATTCTGAATTTAAGTATTTGCTCAATAGCAACATATGTCCAGGAGTTCCCTGTGGTGTCTTCACTTCCAGCCAGTACACTTTTATCAGTTCCTCATTGGTGCGTAGAGCTCACATCACCCTCCCACATCACCAAGTAGGTGGGGCCTACATGTGTCAAGTGTGTATTTGTGAGCAAACATGGGTTTTCACAGGCAGAAAGTGAAACCATGCATCATTTAAGTTCCTTTTCACCTAACATATAAAACTAATATGCTGAAGTGTTTTCTTTATCACAAGAGACCATTTGATAGAAGCTTGCATGGAGTAAGTGGTTAATATTTATTAAATGAATGTATAATAAAGCTGAGTAGCTGAACACCTATATAAACATGGCTTATTGGAGGGGAGGCAGCATGGTGTCACAAGGAGAAATCATGCCTCACTAATCTTGAGATCTTTGAGCAGATAAATAAGCAGATGGATAAGAAGGAACCACAGAACCCAATTTAATTTGACTTCCAAAAACCTGGGAGAAAAATTCCACTCTAACGATGGTTTTTAAAAAATGGAGTCACTAAGGATTGTTTTGAAATCAATATGAATTGACTTAAAGATTGTAAACAAAGCTAGAGAAGTAGATGTATCCCCAGATGGAAAAGTATAAACATTGAGTTTCTTAGAGCTCTAATCTTTGATGGGTCTTTTTCCATGTTTATGAAGAAGAGAAGTGAAAGTGTATATTGACTTGCAGGTTCAAGTAATGCCTGATACTTCTAGTGAGAGTGTCAAGTTGATGGGGATTCAATTCAGTTTGAACAAGACTATACTGGATACTGAATAGTTTTTATGTGCTTGGGCAATGGGGTACAAACAGTAGAACAAGCCTTAAAGAGCTAATGATCAAATTAGGGTGAACGCCATGTACTGTAAATAGTAGGGGGCACATAGGCTCAATTGTGAAAGTGAGTGATGCTGATGATTAGTGTTATAAAAGTTCAGAGAAGGTGAAAAGTAGGGAAGGCTTCATGAAGGAGGCAGAATTGGAGGACAGCATGGAAGAATAGCTAGGGATTGGACAGATACCAAGAGATAATAGCAGCTAGTGCTCATTGAGTGCTTGTCTTGCCTCCTGTAAGGCAGGATTTATATGTGTGATCTCATTTAGCTTTCACCAGCCCACTAAGGTAGATCATCTCCCCACGCTCCAAAGGAGGAAGGAGAGGTTTAAAGGAGTTTAAGTAATTTTCTTAAGTTCACATCACTGGTAAGTGCAAAACCCTCTATTATACAGCCTCCAATTCTAGTGGGAGTGTCAGCATGAGCAAAGGCCCTGAGGCAAGACTTTCCAAAGGAGGTTACAGAGAGAATGGAGAAGCTGCTCCAGCTGGGGTTACAGCTTGAATTGGGGAGCAGTGAGAGGTGAGATTGGAGGATATAAAATCTATCTCAAGTACAGAGGCCCTTAAATCTCATCATGAAAACTTGAACTTCATCCTGAGGACACTGTGTTGAGTAGAAGAAGGAAATTAGAACCATATTCTGAATTTGGGGCTTGGAGATCTTTGTCTGGGGTTGAAAAAAATTAGTGAGAACAGACTAATGATTTAGAGGAGAAGTGGACTGAAGGTGGGGCAAATTTAATGGTGCACACTGCTTGCATGTGTATGTTGAATGAATGTCTCCCCTAATATATCAATTATAGGGGTGTCCTCTTCCAAGTTAGCTGTCAGGATCTTGGTAATATCTGGGTGTCACCTGTGATAATAAAGAGGCATGTGGCTGCCATGTCCCATCTCACTCCTTAGGGGTTAAGGGTACTCAAGAACCATGCCAGGAGAGAAACCAAGACGGCAGCATAGGTAAATACCTAAACTGCTGCCTCGCACAACAATTTCAAAACTACAACTAAAAGACAGAATGGGCATCATCCAGAAACACAGGAAAGCTGGCTGAGTGGAAATTCTACAACTAGAAGAAGAGAGAGCGGCTCACAGAGACTCAAAAGAGCTGCAAAATGCTGAGGTAAGGAAACACGTGTGTGGAGAGGACAGGCAGTGGAGTGCCTGGCTGATTTCCTCTAGCAGGAGGGAGACGGAAACTCCCAACTGCATTCAACCCTAGTTATAGGCAAGACTCATACGGGAAGAGTCTGGACTGTCGTGAAAAGGTAGAAGTGCATGAAAACTTAGGGGAGCCATGAAAAGACAGAGGTTTGGAGGTGTGTGAGGGCAAGGGCATACACAGAGGGCTGACTGCTGATTGTGCCACTGGCTTTCTCTAGCAGGAGGGAGACAGAACTTCCCAACTGCACTGAAATCCACTTCTGACTGCACTGAACCCCAATTTCAGACAAAACCCTGGGAACCCAGACTTATATGGGTCCCAGAAACACACAGAAATTCAGGGAAGCCGCAAAAGGCAAGGTCTGGTGGTACGCATGCATGTGTGCAAGTGCGCAGAGAAGGCTGCAGTGATTACTGGGATCGAGTAGGGCAGGACTGACAGGAAGCCAAGGCTGTCTCTCCTCAACCCTGAGACTCCACCCCATTCAAGCTGAACTGAGAGGCTTTTGCAATTTTGCAAGTCTTGTATCATTAGGTTGACTCCAGCACAGGAGTTCTCCCAGCATAATAAACACAGCTGATCCTCACAAACAATTGGCTTGGAGGTCAATTCCCCCCAGTGATACCAACAGCAATCAAGACTTAACTACAACAAGGCTGTACACACAGTCTACAAAGAGGTGCACCAAGAGAGTCCACCTCAGGTAACTGGGGAGGCAGAGCTACTGGGCCATATAAGACACCTAGCACACAAAGCTACTCTACCAACTCAGGGAAGCAGCGAAAATCTGGATACAAAGGAACAGATCACAAACAAAAGAAATGGAGGAAAACCAATGACTGGATATAGAGTTCAAAACCATGCTTATAACGTTTTTCAAGAATTTCCTAGAAAAGATAGATAAATTTAGCGAGACCCAAGAGGAGATGGAAAAGAACCAACTAGAAATTAAACATACACTGACTGAAATAAAAAATACTATACAGAGACCTAACAGCAGACTAGAAGAACACAAGAATCAAGTCAAAGATTTGAAATACAAAGAAATAAAAAACACCTAACTGGAAAAGCAAAGAGAAAAAATAATCCAAAAATGTGAAGATAGTGTAAGGAGCCTCTGGGACAACTTCAAACGTACAAATATCAGAATTATGGGGGCGCCAGAAGAAGATAGAGAGCAAGGTACTGAAGACATATTTGAAGAAATAATGATTGAAAACTTTTCCTGCCTGGTGAAAGAAATAGACTTACAAGTCCAGGAAGCACACAGAACCCCAAACAAAAGGAATCCAAAGAGGACTACACTAAGACATAGCATAATTAAAATACCAAGAGAAGAAGACAAAGAGAATATTAAAAGCAGCAAGAGAAAAATAGTTAATTACCTACAAGGGAGCACCCATACAATTGTCAGCTGATTTCTCAACAGAAACTATGCAGTCCAGATGGGAGTGGCAAGAAATATTTAAAGTGATGAATAGCAAGCACCTACAACCAAGATTACTCTACCCAGCAAAGCTATCATTCAGGATTGAAGGTCAGATAAAGAGCTTCACAGATAAGAAAAAGCTAAAGGAGTTCAATAATACCAAACCAGTATTATATGAAATTCTGAAGGGTACTCTATAAGAAGAGAAAGAAGAAGAAAAAGGTAAAGATAAAAATTATGAACAACAAATACAGTGGTACCTTGAGATACGAGTTTAATTCATTCCGTAACCTTGAGGCGTGGGAAACTATGAGACGCTCTAGTCACGGTAAATTGGTGGGTCGTGTGCAGCTGGCCGATCCGTGTGATTACTCCTATCTCAAATGTTGCTCGTATTTCAAAGCAAAAATCGCTCACTCGAAGGCTTGTATCTCAAAAATCTCGTATGTTAGGGCACTCATATCTCGAGGCACCACTGTACATATCTATCAACAAGAGAATCTAAAACTCAAGTGAATTAAAAATTTGATGAACAGAATAAACTGGTGAATATAATAGAATCAGGGGCATAGAAAGGGAGTTGACTGACAATTCTCAGGGGGAAAGGGGTGAGGGGTTATAGGGAGAGACTGGACAAAAATCATACACCTATGGGTGAGGACAATGCAGTGAGAGGTAAGGGCAGAGGGAGGGGTGGAAGCTGGGTGGAGGGGAGTTATGGCAGGAAAAAGGGGAACAAATGTAATAATCTGAACAAAAAATATTAATTTTTTTTAAAAGAACCATGTCAGGCTCTCAGAGTGCCTTTGCTGCCTACTGAGACACAGCCTGGCGGTCTGGGCCCTGTGACTCAATGGCTTCTGCCAATTCTATAATCAACACTCTTTGAGCAAAAATCAACAATTGCATGTATTATCAGACCCAGTTTCTAAGAGCCCAACATCACAGCAGACCTTGCACTTAAACAGGGGAATAGCAATATAGTGTTCAGGGAAGAGAACCTAGAGGCAGTATAATAAACTTCTGCAGATCCTTCAGCCATCTCTCCAGGCCACCTGCTAGTGGCCACGTGGTGTCTGGAACTGGGCATGAAGCTCGGGGTTAGAAAATGAGCATTTGGGGGTGAGTAGCCAACTACTCCGTGCAACCTTGACAAT
Source organism: Lasiurus borealis (assembly GCA_004026805.1). Taxonomy (NCBI): domain Eukaryota; kingdom Metazoa; phylum Chordata; class Mammalia; order Chiroptera; family Vespertilionidae; genus Lasiurus; species Lasiurus borealis. The sequence goes on from PVJN01052220.1 coordinate 13,396, forward strand.
CCAGAAATGCCACCTGAGGCAACTGTTAGAGTGTGGCAGGAAAAAGCGCCCTGGACTTGAATTAGGAGATGGCATGTGAATCCCTGCGCTTCCTATTAGTCATCTGACCAGGGTAGTCACTTCATCGGGTCTTAGTCCCCTTGCCTGTACAATAGAGATGGTAATGGTACCAATCTCATAAGTTCTTATGAAATTTAATGAGGACAAAACACTCTAGGTAGCACAGAACACAGAGTGGCTATGTAACTTTCTTTAAGACACAACCCCTCTGATCTCCCATCTAATAAGCTTTCTTCTGTTCCCATCCTGGATGTCAGAGTGTTTTCTATAGCAGTAGCACTTACCCTAGCATCTGGTACTGGTTTCTCTGCCTGTTGGCCTCTGTCCCTAGACCTTGAGCTCCTTGAGGACAAGGCTGAGTCTTCTATATCTTTATGACCAACACCCAGACGGTGCCTGGTATATGGCAAAAGTTTACCAAATAACCAACAAGAGTGACTACATTACCAACTGTTCAGTTAAGAATGGGAGATGAATTTAATTTTACCAAAAAAATTTTGGCACATAGTGTTTCTCTGAAGTCTCACAAGCAAGTGTTTACTCACTTTAGACTATTTTAAGAAGCATTATAAATGCTATTGGTCTTCTCTGCTAGAATTCTTATTTCCCCACTTTTGGAAAATATGAACTACACCGACCTCTGCCATTTTCTGTCACCTCTTCCATTCTTTGGGATTTCTCATCAAAGATAAAAAGTAGTAAAAATACTTTCTAAAAAAGATGGAGTAT
>PVJN01052221.1:0-14184 GCA_004026805.1 Lasiurus borealis
AAATTAAGGCACAGAACCTTCCAATGAGCACAGCTTTCAGAACAGGAGACAGATGGCACATGGACACTTTAGTTGACAGGAATAAGACACTGAATAATGAATTCTTGACAAATTTAGGAAACACAGAGCTTCCAAACTATTGTGTCATATAAAATTAAAATGGAATTAACCAATTCCTCCTTTCAGTAGCTATTTCTGTTCAATAATCCAAGCCAAGGAACGAACACACACACACACACAGTAATTTGTTTTATCAGAGCAGGGGTCTTGAAAAGTTTAATTTCTTGTATTTATACACAAAGAAACTTTTCAACACACAAGACAAACGGGCTTTATTTAAAGCTAAATAAGCCCAATGTTCCCCAACACTTCCTTTCACATTACCCACGCTTAACAAGTATACTGACTGATAATTAGCAAATCAACCCTTTAAAACGGTGGTTCTCAACCTTCGTAATGCCGTGACCCTTTAATACAGTTACTCATGTTATGGTGACCCCCAACCATAAAATTATTTTTGTTGCTACTTCATAACTGTAATTTTGCAACTGTTATGAATCGTATCTGTTTTCCAATGGTCTTAGGCAACCCCTGTTGAAAGTGTTGTTCGACCCCCAAAGGGGTCTCGACCCACAGGTTGAGAACCGCTGCTTTAAAAGCTTCCTGGTGTTTTCTAAGGCTGACTTATGAGTTTCAATGTATTGCATTTCATGAGGTGAGTGACCAGGAGGCAAAATGCAGTTCGTGGTTATGAAACGAAAGGATCTCAGGGTAAGCAGCGACTGAGCTTTTGGTTGTGCCGTATTGTAGCTGATGGCTTTGTAAATATTTATCATTACTCAGGATGTGCTCACTAAAACATTTCAAATAAAAAGGTGATTCATCCTCTCAATCAAAATGAATAGGCACGAAGTAAAAATCCACACATTTACAGAAAATGAAGCCACAGATTTTGCTTCCCTGAAGATCAGTTATCTGAAAACAGCAGCTGCCTAAGGTAATTTAAAACCACCGACAGTCCACCTCCAAACCCATTGGCTAAAGAACAGCACCTACTTTCTGTGCCGGCAACAGAACCCTCTGGGGTGCAGTCTCATCTGCTGCTAAAGGATCTCGTTGGCTCCGATGGACCAGGTGGAAAGACACAGCTTTCTTCTTTTCTATGAAGGGCTTTTTCTTCCTGTGAGGCTTCGGAGGGCAGAATCAGAACACGCCGTTAAATCAGAACCCAAACACCTGTGACTTGTATCACAGTCTGCGCGGGCACCTCTGACAAGTTATGTGAAGAATCAACGGGGTTTTTGAAACTACATTTCTAGGGCAGCAACATCAAGTCTGTTCTCTAAAAATCTCTACATACCTTCCTTTCAATACACAGTTGTGGGCACCTACTCTATAGGCAGACCTTGTTATGGGCACTGGGGATACATCAATGTGTAAGTCAGACAAGCCCCTATTCTTCTCACGCAAATCATCAAGAAAAAATGATTTCGGGTAAAGAGAATTTAAAAAGGCAGCTTTGTGTAAAATGACTGACGAGTGACTTTGGCATGGGTGCCCAGAGAAGGTCCCCGACAGGTTGAACCAGAAGGACAATGAGCCTGCCACACAAGAAAACCCGGGGAAGGCAATTGCAAGTGGGGCACACACTTCCTGTTATCAACTACTATGTGAAAACAAGGCACATCAGGGGCAGTTTAGTGAGATTCATCATTCCTTGCTACAAGTTTATTCCACTATCCAACCTTGATTTTTCTAAACGGAGAAAGTTATCATCCCAGTTGAATGAGAGACGCTTGGCTTGGGGACGAATCTGGGGCTCTCCCACAAGGCCCTTCCCCTAGAGCAGTGGTTCTCAACCTTCCTGATGCCGCGACCCTTTAAGACAGCTCATGTGGTGGTGACCCCCAACCATAAAATTATTCTCGTTGCTACCTCATAACTGTAATTTTGCTACTGTTATGAACTGTAATATAAACATCTGATATGTAGGATGTATTTTCATTGTTACAAATTGAACATAATTGAAGCATAGTGATTAATCACAAAAACAATATGTAATTGTATATTGTGAAATATTTATTCCTAATTACAAATAAATGAAATTTTGTCTTGAATCGTCGTGGTGTAGCATGGCTAACAGTCTTCATATGACAACAGTAACTACATTGCTACACGTTGCTACACCAAGGAGCGGTGTGTTGGGTTCCTAAGACCATGGGAAACAGGTGTTTTCCAATACTCTTAGGCGACCCCTGTGAAAGGGTCGTTCAACCCCCCCAAAGGGGTCGCGACCCACAGGTTGAGAACCGCTGTTCTAGAGCAAAGTGATGGGCAGACACGCCCTCCCCGCCTGACCCCGTGCAACCCAGAGCGGGGCCTTTTCGGACCCTTCGGGGTAGAGGGAAGGCCATTCTCTAATGTCCATTCTCCAGAGAGGCGCTTGGCCGTGGGAGACCCACTGTGAACGGCAAAGCATGCCCCATGTGATGAGGGTGACCCAGGCCGCCTCCCCGCGGGGCCAGCCCTCCCAGCCCTCCCAGCCCCGGGCCGCAGAGGCCACCGGCACTGAAGGCCCCGGCCGCGCTTCCGCAAACCCAGAGCGCCACGCCCCCCAGGCCTGCGAGCTCGCCCACCATGTTGCGGTCGCCAGGCGCTCACGCCAAAGAGCGGCGACTACACCTCCAGGTCCTGCGGGACGGGGCACGCTGCGTGCGGGACGCCGCAAGGACCGGCTCACCGCGGCGTCTTCCGGCCGCACTGCACGTGCAAACTCGGGACCCGGACAGGAAGTCCGGCACCGCCGCGGGCCGTGGGATCGGACCAATCGCCGGAGAGCTGAAGTCTCGCGACCGGTAGTTTACGCCAGGCTTGCTCCGTCCCAAAGACCGCGAGAAGCTCTAGGGAGGCGGGGCTATTGAGGCCTGAGGGCGGGGCTATTGAGGCCTGAGGGCGGGGCTATTGAGGCCTGAGGGCGGGGCTATTGAGGCCTGAAGTGAGTCCGGGGCGAGGCGCGAAAGGGTTTGGAAGAATTGCTTTATATAGTGCCCTGTGCTGAGAATACATGCGAAGAATCTGGCATCTCCATGGACAGTTGTATTCCCTGCCCATTTCCAACCGTGGAAAACAAAATAAGATAAAAAAACAAACAAACAAACAAAAAAAACCAACACGTGCACTCGGAAGGTGCCCACCATCCCCAGACCCGAAGTTTCAAGTTTCCTCTCTGGCGCGGCGTCAGTTGCCTTAGCAACAGAGGGTCCTGGGCCTTGGTATTCGAGGCTGCACCAGGCTTGGTCAGGTCTTTTCACCATTTCATAAACTGCGTTAAAAAGGTTCAGTTAATCATCCCCCGAGGCCTGACAGTAGAGGCATTTGAATTAATACAATATATTCATAATCGTCCGGGTATTTGCACACCTTATATTAAAGTGGAAACATTAGTTCATTGTCTTCCAACTCCTCCTCCAACTGTCCTAACGCGGTGTAAGCAAACAGGCTGGAAGCACACTCTGGGCGGAGGAGGATTTCAGGAAGGTGCCCAGCAGCCTAGGGGTTTTTCCTGGGCCAACGGGGGTGGTGAAGCATTCAGAGTGTTAGTAGCAGATCTTTGCACAAGTTTGTGTTTTTCTTCCCCCATTTCCAGTCTTTCCGATGTCTGAGTTATCTTGGATTGCGTCTTTATGTTCTATTGCCATTTTATAAGTGTTAATGGAATGTTATTCTTGGGTTACGATAAAAGTTATAGGAACAATTTAGTAGAACTAACTTGTCTTGAGAAAATGCTTTGTAACAGGAATAATATGTAAACACTTTTACGTGCCAGATAGTCATTATAATTAAGCTTCATGAGGGCAGGTTTAATTTTGGTTTGATCTGTTTTATATACTATTTTTTTTCTATTTTCAGGACCTAAATAGTGCCTGGCATACATAATCAATAAATTCTATTTGTTTAAATGAATTGATGTTCTGGTACTTTACCTGAATTATGTTATGCTTTCCTTACCGCAAGACTACAAGAGAGGAGCTATTATCTTTATTATTTTACAAATACTATAACTCAGGCATAGGAAGTTAACTTTCTCAAGGCCACACAAGCTAGTCAAAAGGCAGAGCAGGGATTTACACTCAAGTCTAACTAAAGACTGGCCACTTAATATACATATATATTAGTAATATTCTGTTTTTAAATATATATGCCTAATATCAACACTAAACACACTATGCTATGCCCTTTGTATTCATTATATCACTCAATTCCTTTGATAAGCTTATAAAGCACAGTTAGGTAACTCTAAACCTATCTTATAGTTTTACAGTCTGAGGTTCAAAGAATTAAAGTCACTTGCCTAAGGTCACACAGGAAGTGGACGATCCTAAATGTGTAGCACATCTGTCTGGCTCAGAAGGGCCACACTCTTAGCCATATGCTACACTGCCTCTCTAAGGCACTCAGCCAGCTATAACTGTCCATGCTGCCTTTAAATATCCAAGTATATTACTTTATTACTCCTTTCATCAAATTTGTCATTTTAAAAAATATATATTTTATTTATTTTTTTACAGAGAGGAAGGGACAGGGATAGAGAGTCAGAAACATCCATGAGAGAGGAATATCGATCAGCTGCCTCCTGCACATCCCCCACTAGGGATGTGCCCGCAACCAAGGTACGTGCCCTTGACCGGAATCAAACCTGGGACCTTTCAGTTCACAGGCCGACACTCTATCCACTGAGCCAAACCAGTTTCGGCAAATTTGTCATTTTTAATACTCTAACTCAATCATATATTACTTTCAATATCCACCCTCTAGCTTCAGTTGAAGTCCAAATTCTTTTGCATCAATTTAGCCATCAATTTAGCCATCAATTTAGCATCTTGTCTCCTTATTTCCCCACATAGCACTCTATGACCCAGGCCTATCAAACTGTTTACAGTTCTCATATGTATCTAAAGAGATCGGCTTTCTCATGCCCATCTAAAAGGCTCTTCCTCTTCACTCTCTGTCCTTCAAGTGTTAGCTTGCTTATTTCTGCCACAGGAAGTGTATACAGGCATACCTTGAAGATACTGTGGGTTTGGTTTCATACCAGTGTAATAAAGTGAATATTGCAATCAAATAAGTTGTAATCGTTTTTGTTAGTGGAAGGTCTTGCCTTTGATTTGTAAAAAGTGCAACACCTGTGAGGCCAATAAAACAATGTGCAATAAAACGAGGTGTACCTGTATTCTTCAAAACTAGGGCCCATCTCAAATATTCTCACTGTACCCTGTGATTACACTATTCTGTTCAGTTGCAATAAGTGATAAACCCTTATTATTTTCATCTGTTTTAAAACCATTCTGCAGTAACCTACTTGAAGGCAAGGATTTTTGTCTTGCCAACTTTACTTCCCCAAGGCATAGTATAGTAAGGACTCAATAATAATTAGTTCAAAGAACTTTATATACATTTTTTTCTTTTTTAAAAATTAAATCTTCATTTTTCAGATTATTACATTTGCTTCTCTTTTTTTCCCCTCCATAGCTCCCCTCCACCCAGCTCCCACCCCTCCCTCTACCCTTACCTCCTCCCGCATTGACCTCATCCATAGGAGTAAGATTTTTGTCCAGCCTCTCCCTGCACTCCCCTCAACCTTTTCCCCTGAGAATTATCAGTCCAGTCCCTTTCTGTGCTCCTGATTCTATTATATTCACCAGTTTATTCTGTTGATCAAATTTTTAATTCACTTAATTTTTAGATTCACTTGTTGATATGTATTTGTTGTTTATAATTTTTTATCTTTTAAACTTTTTCTTCTTTCTCTTCTTAAAGAGTACCTTTCAGCATTTCATATAATACTGGTTTGGTGTTGATGAACTACTTTAGCTTTTTCTTATCTGTGAAGCTCTTTATCTGATCTTCAATTCTGAATGATAGCTTTGCTGGATAGAGTATTCTTGGTTGTAGGTTCTTGCTATTCATCACGTTGAATATTTCTTGCCACTCTCACATGGCCTGCTCAAAGAACTTTATATACAATTACTCATTAAATTCCTACACAAGAATTTAAGGAGATATACTATTATTACCCTTTTATTTTATAGATTAGAGATCCAAAAGCCACTTTCTAGTCAAGTAACTTTTGCCCAAGGCAATGAAGCCAAAAATTCGAACCCAAGTGTTGCTAGAGAATCACACTCTTAACCATTACAATATACCCTATTTTAAAAACCCAACATATATGGGGAACTTATAGGTGTCAAAGATTGTTCTGGGATATATATATATATATATATATATATATATATATGTATTAGCTCACTTAATATTTGTTGAATACAATATCTAGCACAATGCATTCATTACAATGATTAGAAACAAAACTCGCCTTCACACAATGCTATTTCCTGCAATTAAAATGTTATTTCCTACCATTGAAATCACCCAGAACTGAAATATTATAGCTATGATAATAAATCCAAACTATACTTCTAATCTCTTATTATGTTCTAATTAATAGTATGTATTTCAAAATAATTAAACAGAATTTCTAGTTTAGCTTGGGCTTAGAAATGTTCTTATTTTTTCCATCTAAAATCAGCTTACCTATTGCTATTGTGTTTATTATCTTAGCCTCAATTACATCACATTTAGCGCGGGTTCTCCATTAGCATCACTCATAGATCCCAACGCATCAGGAAACCAGTGTACCCCAAAGAAGAGTAAATTTGCCAGACCCTGAAGCAGCAACTTTAGGAATTATAAATTACTTGCTTGACAATATTAACAGAGCTTATGGAGGTACTTAATTTATCAAAAGGGGAGGTGCATCAAGATGGATGTAACAGATGGTCACTGTATCACTGTTTGTGATAGAGAAATAAATGGAAATTCTATTAGTAAGGGATTAATGTAAAGAAAACACATTTATGCTGTGGTCAATTATGAAGCTGTTCTAAGGAAGATTGATATGGACAAAAAGCAGGTTGGAAAAAAAAGTAAGTTGCAGAACATCATAGTAGATTGGCATTTTTTTTTTTTTGGTTAAAAAGTAATGTAGGAAAACATTTTACACAGCAATATAGTGCACACATAGAAAAATGTCTAATTGACTATGTACCATACTCCAAACTGCCCACAGCAATTATCCATAAGGAGCTAGGATTGCAGAAAACTTTCCGTGTCTAATTGATATATTTCTTCATTGTTTACATGTCTGCAGTGACCATTTGAAATATTTCATTTGTATAAAAAAAGTAAAGATGGGGTGGGTTAGATACTAATATAATCTGCTTCAATAAATATTGTTAAAAGATATCCTTTAAAATGGTAAGATACACACACACACACACACACACACAGACATATTCAATATTTTATTTAACTTATCATTAGGAGGGAACAGGTAAGATGTTTCAATTAGTTCAGAATGCAATCCAAAGATCAGAAACATTTATAGAGCAAGCGATTTGAAAAGAATGTATAAATGGGGACAAAATTGGCTTCTTTCCTAGTGACCTAGGAAGACAGTTGAAACTTCACTGCACAGAATTTATGTACATGTCTAGAGACAAGAATTATTTTCATTGCTCTCAGCTTTCCACAAGTTACAAAATTATAAAATAGCTGAGAGGCAAAGAAAGGTGCAAAGCCCACATAAAGTCAGAATTGGGAGTGCTTATTTAAAAAGCACATCCTTTTTCACCAAAGCACACATTTTCCCCCCATAACACTATCAACAGGTGTATGCTTGTTATGGTAACTGGAAGCAGTTTCTGGTGTTTATTCCCCTCTCATTGTATAACCTGGGGAAAGGGGACTTCCGTGTACTTACCTCAATGTAAAATGGGAAAGATAATGTTATGAATACTCATCTTACAGGGTTTGGTTGAGTTCAGTGAGAAATTGTGTGTTAATTACTTAGATCTGTGCCTGGTTGGTGGTCAGGGCTCAGTGGAAACGAGTAGGTGTCCTCCTCCTAGCCAAGTGTCTATTCAGCTAACTTCATTGTTGCCTCAGGAAGGCCATCTCCTAAAACCGGGCCTCCTCCACATCTGGGATTTGTCAGGAAACACATGCTTTGCCTCAAATCAGGTTTTCATCATGCGAATCTGTTGGCTTGCATCTTGATCCAACTTTCAGCTTCGCAGGTTCCCAGTCCTTTGGTTTCCCCTCAATTTCTGGTGCCTTTCAGGTCCTTCATATCACATGCTTAGATTATTTCACTTGCTTCTAGTCTCTAGTAACTGTATATTCTTTAAAACTCTTTGTAATGACACAAACTCAAGATATTGGTTGGCTTTCTATTTATAGACTCCTGTTCTTAGAGTCAAAAGTATGTGTTTCATTGGGTAACACTTTTTGGAAATATTAATCCAAATTAATTTCCTTTACTGTGCCTTTTAAGTTATAAAATGAAGTTTTAGTATTCTTGGTATGTATTGGTTGCATTCATTCTAGCTTTCGGCTTACAGACTTTTTTTTTACTTGATATGGGATAGTTAGATCATGCATGTATTTAATTATAATATTAATTCTGCTTTCAGAAAACGAGAGACTACTATTAGTACTATTGAGGGATTACATTCCTATTGAATGATTCTACCTATTGATCTATTGGATTGAGGATGAACTGAGACATTTTCCTACTTTTTTTCCATCACCCTCTTCCCTATGCTTATAGTGTGAGCATCTCACTGTGCTGAGTGGAATTCATATGCTTAAAGGTAAGGTGTTCTTTTTAAAACAACAACAACAACAACAACAACACACACACACACACACACACACACACACACACACACACACACACACAATATAGCACCTAAATGTAAACTAACTTCTTAATAACATCTGGCTTAAAGAACCAACCAAACATTCCACTGATGACATTAACAAAGGCTATGTTGGATGTATTGTGATGATAATATGCCTGTATATTATATTTGGGGCAATGTAAGCTTTCAGATATAATTTTTTCTCTACAACTTGACCCCCTCCATAAGGTGCTATTCTGTTTTATTTAAAATTATGCTAACCAGTAAAACCCAGTTAAATTAAAAATATGTATATCATCTAAAGCACTAAGATGATGTGTAAATGAAAGAATTTTATGATTTGGAGACAAATTCAAGCAACAAAAATACAGTTCATTCAATTTTCATTGTAGCAACTTCTTCACAGTCTTAAGCTACATTGTTAAGGAGTTTGTCCATTGCCACAGCTTCCGTTACAGGGCTGATGATTCTCAACTTCCTCTCCATAGCCAAGGCATTTTCTTTGACCTTCCGGACTCATATATAACAGACGATTCACATATGGACGTCCTAATTGCCTGACTAGGCAGGCAATTCAAACACATTGAGTTTCACATACGAAGCTGAATACCTGACCTCTTCACACCTCCTACCCTCTTTCCCCCTCCACCTGAAACCCCATTCTCATCTTGCAACAACCTTATCCCTGCTGTTTTTTATTTCAACAAGTGGCATTACAACTCTTCACCTAGACATGACACGTGGGTATAGTCTTTATTCTTTTCCCATGTGCAACTGTCATTTCAATTGTCATTAACTCATTATGTCTCTCATTCCAATAGTTAATACCTTGACTAAGGCCACAATCACCTCCCAGCAAAATTATAGCAACAGTAATGGTGTCCACTCATGTCAGATGGGTACTAAACTTATCAGTAGGGATCTTCTTAAGTCATATGTGTGTGTGTGTGTGTGTGTGTGTGTGTGTATAAAATGTTTAACCACTATGCATATACCTGGAACTAATGTAATATTAAATGTTAACTGTTAATGAAAAATTAAACATTAAAAAAAATCAATGGTCATTGTGTGTCTAATATTGCTTCTCCAATCTAGTCTTTACACTGTGGCTAGCATAATTAGGGAAAATCTGAGATGTTATCCAAGTTGACCCCTCTTGTCTTAAGGATAAATTCCATCTCCTTTAGAAGGTTTACAAGGATCTTCCAGGTTTAACCATTGTTGTGCTCTTTAGTTTTCCATGCCTTTATCTGCCATCTTAAGCTCATATTTCATCCTTAATTCCACCAACTTGAGCACAACTATAGCACTCTGAGCTCAGGGACAATGAAGACTGGATAGTGGTGTGGAACAGACAAATCTAATAGGATGCAATTTAAATGAGTTGGGTCTAGTCAGAGAAACAGAATATTTTAAAAATGCAATGGCTGGAGAAGATATGTGAATCCTTCCTAGAGAGATAGATGGGATGATAATAGAATGCCAGTTGGAGGAAAGAGATGAATAAAGTTGTAATAATGGAAGGGTGTATAATGTATTTGAAGAACAATGAGTTTCATTTGATTTGGCCCAAGTAAGACATAAAGGAGAGTCATTTGAAACATTGGCTTGTGGTGCTATAATAAGTACCTAGGGGTTTTCCAGTAGGCAGAGGGGACTCACTGGAAAATCCTGAGCAGGAACAATGTGAGAGCAGGGTTAAGAATAAATCGGTTGGGGAAGACTCAGAGTGTTAATACCAAGATTTCAGGGACAGAAATTAAAGCCATGATGAACTTACACTGACTGTGGGGAAGATGGTGCACAGCTTAAGCCAGAACTGCTGAGTGTTCTGATCTGAACAATTAGGGGCAAATTCTTCCCTTTTACTCCAGCTTGTCTGATCTGGGCCAACCAAAGTCAAAAGCCCACCCACGAACAAATCCTTAGGTCAACGAGTATTGAAAATGCCAATTCTCTCCTCCCTAGGATATTTGTCTAATTATGACAAAGTAGAACATTAATAGATTTTTTTTTTCTCCTTAAAATCTCTAGAAATGGTACTGTTTTAAAGCAAGGAAGCAGAAAACTTCACACAAACTTTAGATTCTTAGCCTTTCCCTAGAATTTTATGTGTTCTTTATAGCGACCATCTTTTAAAGGGCCAAGAGCTCCAAAACTCATAAACAGGATTTTGTCTGTGGATAGCAGTGCAGTAGCAGCATCTGCATGCAGATGTCTGAGTTGAGGTCCAGCGAAAAGCATTCAATCACAATAAATACTCTACCACCAAAGCATTGTGTACAATGAAAACATTGTCCATTTCTTGCCTCCATTGGGTTTTGGAAAATAACGTTTCAATGTAGGACCTGCTTTAGTGTGAACAATAATTGAAAGTAGTTGTTGAACCCCTACATCTACTTTGGGGATGTACTGCTAATTTTTAATAGCATACTTGGGGCCAATTTTTCAGATGTTACTTTTACATATTTTGCTCCTAATCTTCTCATCATACATCTTCAGTCTACAATGGTACACAAATTGCTTTTCAACTTCTCCCTCATACCTCTGCCCTTGACCTGGAGTCAAAGGAGAATAAATGACTATTTGTAACCAAGGTTGGAAAACATGAAAAGTATATTCCAGTTCCTCTTCTGGTCAAAATATGTTCCCAATCTCTCTCCTGGTTGTAATACATTAAATTGTAAGCATACTGAGGAAATTTGTTTATATTCTTTCTTTCAAATATATTTTTATTGATTTCAGAGAGGAAGGAAGAGGGAGGGAGAGAGAGAGAGAGAGAGAGAGAGAGAGAGAGAGAGAGAGAGAGAGAAACACCAATGATGAGAAAGTATCATTGATGGGCTGCCTCCTATAGGCCCCCTACAGAGGTTCCAACCCACAACCCAGGTATGTGCCATAACCAGGAATCAAACTGTGACCTTCTGGTTCATAGGTCAGTGCTCAATGACTGTACCATACCAGCTGGGCTATATTCTGTATTATAACCTCTAAAGGGACTACCTTTTATTTTTATACATAATAATGTCAATTAAAACATCAATATCAAATATACTCAGATATAAAATGACAGCAAGTTTAAAAAATATACTGTAAGTTACTATTTAAAGAGTAAGTCTTAGATATTTTAAATAAAAAAATACAAATCACAAGGTCTTACATACAAAAAGTTGTCAGTTAGGGGGAGTTGAAATAACAGGCAACTAGAACAGCCCTATTAGTCTTGCTTTACCATACAGATGAGAACTTGATGAGCTTTTACTTTTAAAAGTTTTAGCACTGTCTGAATATAACAGAAATTGGGACAAACTAAAGCTGGGGATTTCCCAATGATTTTATTGAGGTAATTTTTCCCAATTTTATACATATATGCATTTTTATATACTTAAGAAAGCTAAACAATGTTCTAAGGCACTTGGAATTGTGCACAGCAAGGTATCCTATAATATAATACAACTAAATAGAGCATAAATTTGCTTTTTAAATAACACAAACACCAGTACAGGATAAAAAAGATAATACATAGTCTTTCTTTCAGGTTACAATAGTGGAATACATATACATATGTGTGTATACTCGGAGCTATTTATACCCACATTCTATAATACAGTACAGGTCAAGAACAACAGCAACAGAAAAGAGAAACTGTCCTGTTCATCGGTGTACAGTTCCAGTTATTTACACTCACAGAGAGTACACCTGTGCAATATGTAGGGTCAGCCCACTCACTGGAAATCAGGAATCAGTCAGTCAGTCAGTCTGTTAGTGGTCACAGCTTACCACCCTCATCACTTTAACCGAAGCTTGAAATACCACAAGACCAAATATAGTTCTTTATTTTAAAATGACTGTTTATAGACAAAAAATGTAGGTAGGTTACTATATCTGGTGAAGTCGGTTCAGAATGTTGTGAACACATTGGCACATTTCTAAGCCACAGAAGAAATATTTAAAAATATATAAAAATATCAGTGCCTATATTTTAAGTAATGAAAGTGGTTTGACCCAATTCATGCAGATTATTTTCGAACCCTTGTTAGCATTGCAATGGCAACTTCTCCTTGTGGAGGCTCTCGAAGCAACATAATGGTATAGTCAAAATACAACAAAAGCATCCAGTAAGGGAAAAGTCGAACCTCTCCCCCACATTGGTAAGTGGCACAAATATTATTGGCATTTTAATATACCATAAAATTGACCTGAGGGTGAAGTGGCATTCTGCCTCATTTACTCCCTTCAATTTATTTTTTAAAAAAAAAATACTGATATTTAACAAGATAAGAATTCTTAAGCACCATCTAAAAGTTCACAATATAACCACCTTTATCAACTCTTGAGTTGCTCTTTCTCAAAAAAGATGTTTTAGAAATTGGAGTATTTTAAAAAATTACAGTGGTTAAATTAATTCCATTCCATTAGCCTCAGTTCATCCAAATCATTTCAAGACATATTTAATATTCTGGCTTAGTCATAAAAAGCAACAAAGAGAATAAGTATATTTAAGTGTTGGTAGTATAGTGTAATGTTTCACCTAGGTTACAATGACCCTGTTTTGGGCAAGATCATCCATTGAAGTATAGAAGCAAATGTAGATGCAACCCATATCTACCCCACATTTCCTTCACAATTCAATGTTCACAGATTTTAGGAAAGTTGAGCTACTTGACTACATGTGTACAGGGAGAATCCAAACATTGGCATGTGGATGAAATGCTTCTTTCAAAGGATAAACAGGTGATTGTTTTGGAACTCCTAGGGTGGAGCTTCCCAGGTAAAAATCTAATGTTAATGCTCACAGACTATGGGTTTTATGTGGACTGTCAACCATCATGTTTGTGGTTAAATTATGCAAGGATCTTCACCACATTGACAAGGATTATGTTCAGCAGTGTAGTTCTGAAGTAAAACTGTGAGGTCAAAAAATGAGAAAGTTTGCTCATTGTGAAACCTCTCCTTTAAGTACGTCCAGGGACTACCCGAGTGCCTATGCCCGTTAGAATTGAAATATATAAATCTCCCTGAAGAACAGGCAAATTAAAGCTGCATCGAAGCAGAAGGTTCAAAAACTGAAGACGGATGAAACAATTCAGGGCCCAAAGAAATGCAAGGCAGCCGAGATGTGTTTTGAGATAGACACGTTTCCTGTGTGCCCTAAAATGCAGTGGACAGTGGAATTCAAGGGAGGGGCAAACGCCCTCTAGGATTTTACATGCATTTGAACATGGGGGAAGGCTTTTTAAGTTTGATTTTTACTGGGCATAATAGTGGCATTTAGTTAGCAGGGGCCTGGGATAGTAAACAGCTTGTGACATATGGGACATTTCTGTACAACAAAGAATTGCCCAGCTCCAAATGCCAATAGCATCTCCACTGAGAAACATTGATCCACAGTGCTTTGCTCATATGTACAGCTGGGCTAGCA
>PVJN01052222.1:0-14183 GCA_004026805.1 Lasiurus borealis
AAGGATCACAAAAGTTCTTTTTTCTTCCTCATTCCTAATTCATAGACAGTCCAATATGTCTGCCTTGTTCATTTGTCTGAAAGGTAATTATTCTAAAATCAGTGTTTCCCACCTCCAATTAACACTATGATATAACTTTTTAAACCTGGCTGCAATTTTTACCTTTATCCCTAACTTCTTTTTTAAAAAAAAATAATTTGCTTCTTTCTATGTAATTATGCTTTTTAAAACGGTTATCGATCAGACCATTGAGCCTCAGAAGGAGAGTGGGGGTAAGGGGGAAAGATCAACCAAAGGACTTGTATGTATGCATATGGGCCTAACCAGTGGACACAGACAACAGGGAGGGGGTGAGGGAATGAGAGGGGGCATAGCGGGGTGAGGGGGGAATAAGGACATATATGTCACACCGTAATCAATAAAGAAATTTTAGCCAAAACTGGCGTGGCTCAGTGGATAGAGCGTCGGCCTGCGGACTAAAAGGTCCCAGGTTCAATTCCGGTCAAGGGCAGGGACCTTGGTGGTGGGCACATCCCCAGTAGGGGGCATGCAGGCGGCGGCTGATGGATGTCTCTCTCTCATTGATGTTTCTAACTCTCTATCCCTTTTTCTTCCTCTCTGTAAAAAATCAATAAAATATATTTTTAAAAAAAGAAAATTAAAAAACACACATGTTTAGCTTCATTTTCAGCAGGTGATGCTAACGTCACTCACTGGCCCCTATGTTGCGCTCCATTTCTGGGTATCCATTCCTTACGCATTTTTCGGAGAAATGTTTTGCTACGCCACGGCGCTGCCAGAACCGAAACTCCAGCGAAAAGCACGCAGCCCCAGTCTGAGTCCCCGGCAGCGTCCAGTCGAACGCTGAGTGGTCGGAGCACTGGCCATGCCCCAAAGGGTCCCCAGTTCGATTCTCGGTCCAGGGCAGGCACCTGGGTGCACATTGGATCCCCACAAGTGTTGGGGCAACCAATCGATGTGTCTCTCTCACATCAATTTTCTCCCTCTTCCCGGTAACGGACAATAAAGGCATCATCATGTTTCATTATTATTATTTATTTTTTACCGGTGTGGTTTGGGGCCCATGGTTTCCAATCAGTTTGGCCACAGACAATGAGAAGCAGAGATCGGGGAGCATAACAGGCGGGGTCATGGTGCACCTCCAAGTCAGGCCGGGTTTTTCATTAAAAATTTTTGTTAATCCTGACCCACGGACATTTTCAGGCGAGGCTTTGCTGTGCTACCCGGGGTTGGTGCGGGGAAATGCAATTAACGGGTTACCACCGCGGACGTCGCCGGTGCGTGACGACGCCTCGGCCGGCTTAGTTTTCCCAGCCTCGCGTGTGTGCATTTGCATTGATGACAAGCCCACCGCCCGCGCTCTGCAATCACTCTGCCGTCCCCGCCGAGGGCCGCAGCCCCGCGGGTGTCATTAAGCAGGGCTGCCCGAGAGCCCGGGGTCCGCTCAGCCGGCCGGAGCCGGGGCCTGAGGACAGGTGTGCAGGTGCAGGCGGCTGCCCGGGCTCGGCTCAGCGGGCGCGGCCCGGGTCGGCAGCCCCTGCGAGCAGGCATCCTCCAAGGCAGCGGTTCTCAACCTGGGGGTCAAGACCCCTTTGGGGGTTGAGCGACCCTTTCACAGGGGTCGCCTAAGACTATTGGAAAACACCTATTTCCCATGGTCTTAGGAACCAACACACCGCTCCTCGGTGTCGCAAAGTGTAGCCGTGTCGTTTACTGTTGTCCTAGAAGACTCTTGCCCGTGCGACACCACGATTTAAGACAAAATTTCATTTATTTGTCATTAGAAATAAATATTTCACAATATACAATCACATATTGTTTTTGTGATGAGTCCCTATGCTTTAATGATCTTCCATTTGTAACAACGAAAACACATCCTGCCTATCAGATATTTACATTACAGTTCATCACAGGAGCAAGATTACAGCGATGAAGTAGCCACGGAAATAATGTTATGGTTGGGGGTCACCACCCCATGAGGAGCTGTCTTAAAGGGTCGTGGCATTAGGAAGGTTGAGAACCACTGCTCCAAGGCGTAAGCAGCAAGCACAGAGCACCCCATGTTCCATCAGCCTTTTCTTGTTTTTAAATATAGTTTTATTGATTTCAGAGAGGAAGAGAGAGAGAGAGAGAGAGAGAGAAACATCCATGATAGAGAGAATCATGGATCCGCTGCCTCCTGCACACCCCCTCTGGGGATCCAGCCTACCACCACCCGGGCCTGTGCCCTGACCGGGAACCAAACCGTGAGCTCCTGGTTCCTAGGTCGATGCTCAACCCCTGAGCCACGCCGGCTGGGCCTGTAAGCATTTACATGCAGAATTATTGGAAGGTTCACGGGTGGGTGAAACAGTCAGAGCTGACTCCCCCCAACCTGCCCCCTGCCCCCCGCAGCATCAAGGTTAACATCGCGGGTAAACACCCACCTTCCCTACAGCCAGCCTAATGATATGCAGAATACATGCAGATATGCAAAAACATGCAAATCAAACTACTTTATGCAAATATATACATGGTCCTGGTGATGCTCTGTGCCCCAGGGACCTGACCCTCAGGATCGCCTCCGTGGAAACGCTGCCCTCACGGCCTCTGTAAGCGAAATCGCTGGCCTGAGGTGTTTTTGTGTTTTTTTTTAAATATATTTTATTGATTTTTACAGAGAGGAAGGGAGAAGGATAGAAAGTCAGAAACATCGATGAGAGAGAGACATGGATCAGCCGCCTGCTGCACGCCCCACACTGGGGATGTGCCCGCAACCAAGGTACATGACCCCGACCGCAATCGAACCTGGGACCTTTCAGTCCGCAGGCTGATGTTCTATCCACTGAGCCACACCAGTCTCAGCCTGAGGTGTTTTTAAAGAGGCAGCAGGGATGGAAATGCCGAGGGTTACAGCTCATGCCGGCGTGGGTGGGCCTCGGCGATGAATCTGGGGGTGATGGACCTGGTACCGCCTTGGACTCTGCCTTGCTTTCTCTGTGTACCTCTCCTCTCACCCCCCGCAACCCTGGGCTCCCGGTTCCATGACCCACTGTGTCCCACTCGAACCCTGGCAACCAGGTCAGGGATGCTCTCTCTTCACTGGTGTCTCCCTCTCCTTCTCCCTTCCTCTCAGAGATCCATAAAGACACATATTTCTTGTTTCTACACTTGATCTTAGCCAAAAGGCCGAGAAGCGATTTGTTTCTAACTCTCTATCCCTCTCCCTTCCTCCCTGTAAAAAAATCAATAAAATATATATTTTAAAAACTTATATATGTGCCAGAAACTTATATATTAGCCAATATATATTTTAAAAACGTATATATTTGCTCTCTCTTCACTGGTGTCTCCCTCTCCTTCTCCTTCCTCTCGGAGATCCATAAAGACACATATTTCTTGTTTCTAGCTCTCTATCCCTCTCCCTCCCTGTAAAAAAATCAATAAAATATATATTTTAAAAACCTATATATTTGCTCTCTCTTCATTGGTGTCTCCCTGTCTTTCTCCCTTCCTCTCAGAGATCCATAAAGACATATATATTTTTTTTTGTTTCTAACTCTTTATCCCTCTCCCTTTCTCCCTGTAAAAAAAAAATCAATAAAGTATATATTTTAAAAACTTATATATGCACCAAAAACTTATATATTTGCCAATATATATTTTAAAAACATATATTTGCTCTCTCTTCACTGATGTCTCCCTCTCTTTCTCCCTTCCTCTCAGAGATCCATAAAGACACATATTTCTTGTTTCTAACTCTCTATCCCTCTCCCTTCCTGCCTGTAAAAAAAATCAATAAAATATATATTTTAAAAACTTATATATGTGCCAAAAACTTATATATATTTGCCAATATATATTTTAAAAACGTATATCTTTGCTCTCTCTTTATTGGTGTCTCCCTCTCTTTCTCCCTTCCTCTCAGAGATCCATAAAGACATATATTTCTTGTTTCTAACTCTCTATCCTTCTCCATCCCTGTTAAAAAAAAAATCAATAAAGTATATATTTTAAAAACGTATATATGTGCCCAAACTTATATATTTGCCAATATATATTTTAAAAACGTATATATTTGTCTCCCTCTCCTTCTCCCTTCCTCTCAGAGATCCATAAAGACATATATTTCTATCCCTCTCCCTCCCTGTAAAAAAATCAATAAAAATATATATTTTAAAAACTTATATATCTGCCAATAACTGTTCTCTTCAGTGAATCTCTCCTCCCTCGCCCCCTGACCGAAGCCTGTGCCTGCTGCTGCCCCGGGCCTGGGAGGAGCTGTCTCTGCGTTCGGTCCGGCCTCCCCGTTGATGGTGGTGGAGGTCATCTAGTCTCAGGTGTGACAGCTCAGCCAGGAGCAGACGCCACTCTCCTTATCTTCCTCTCCCCAGTAGCTACACCTGTCCAGCTAAGTGCAACTCTGCGGTAATCAATAACTGCCTATTCGCCCAGCCGGAGGGCTCAGGGGCTGAGCATCGACCTAGGAACCAGGAGGCCAGGGTTCCATTCCCCGTTGGGGCACAGGCCCAGCTTTCAGGCTCCATCCCCAATGTGGGGCGTGCAGGAGGCAGCCGACCCATGATTCTCTCTCATCACTGATGTTTCTCTCTCTCTCACTTCCCCACCTCCTGTTCTCCCTTACTCTCTGAAATCAATAAAACTATATGTTTTAGAAACTAACTAGGTACAGTGGTACCTTGAGATACAAGTGCCCTAAAATATGGCCTGAAATCTCTCAAGCCACACCTGGTGGGGGGTGTGGCCTCAGTTGCCTGCTGATTGCTCATTAAGGCTCCTTATGGGAATTGGCTTCAGCTGTGGGTGCAGCCATCTTTGTGATGGAGTGATGGTCCATTAGCATCTTCCCTCTGTATTAGGATATTTCTATTGATTTCAGAGAGGAAGGAAGAGGGAGAGAGAGAGAGAGAAGCATCAATGAGGAGAGAGAATCATGGATCGGCTGCTTCCTGCACACCCCCCACTGGGGATGGAGCCCACCACCCGGGACTGTGCCCTGACCGGGAACTGAATCCTGGCTCAGAGCCGTGCCTGCCTTAGACTGAGCCACTGCGGCTCGGCTCCACGCACAGGTCTCAGCCGGCATCCTGGGGGGAAGGGAGCGTCTCCCAGCATCTCAGAGGCCGGCAGCAGACACGTGCCCGTGGGGTGAGGGGCAAGTGTAGTTTTTGTGGTTGTTTTTAAATATATCTGTGGAGAGCGGCCACAGAGTTTGCACAGGTTCAAGCCTCAGATTAATGAAAGGGCACTGTCTGCTCCTGGCCACGTGCCAGCCCCAGCCTGGGAGCCAGAGCCTCCGGTACCTGATCACCCACAGCTGTGGTGTCAGCGTGACCCTGTGTCCCAACACGTGGCCCACTGCCTGAGGGACGTGGCTGACCGAGTTCAGGTGCGTGTGGTGGAGCAGATGGAAATTCACGAGAGCTGAAACTGGTGTGGCTCAGTGGATAGAACGTCGGCCTGTGGACTGAAGGGTCCCAGGTTGGATTCCGGTCAAGGGCATGTACTTTGGTGGTGGGCACATCCCCAGTAGAGGGTGTGCAGGAGGCAGCTGATTGACGTCTCTCTCTCATCGATGTTTCTAACTCTCCATTCCTCCCTCTCCCTTCCTCTCTGTGAAAAATCAATAAAAATAAAAATAAATATATTAGAAACCCACGGGAGGCTGTCAGCATCCTGGCTGCCCTCCTCTGCCTCGTGGCATCGGCTGTGAAGTAAAGACACGGCCCTGTCCGAGGCTCTGTCGCTGGCTCTCCACCAGGGAGGACAGGTCGCACTCAGGCCCAGCGTCACTCTCTGTCTGTCTTTTCTCAGTCCATCACCACCCCAACTCAGGGTCCCCGCACCTGGCTGAGCTGGCGGGCACCTAAGGCGCCCTGGGGCTGAGGATGCCAGGGCCGTGCCGGCTCGCCACAAACATATTTCTTGATTCCAGAGAGGAAGGGAGAGGGAGAGGGCGAGGGAGAGGGAGAGAAACATCCATGATGAGAGAGAATCCTGGATCCGCTGCCTCCTGCATGCCCTCCTTCCCCGGGTGGGGATCTAGCCCACCCCCCGGGCCTGTGCCCTGACTGGCATCAAACCGTGACCTCCTGGCTCACCAGTCGATGCTCACCCCCTGAGCCACGCCTGCCGGAGGAGGGTCACGTTTGGGGCAGCTCTGTGATAAGACGTGCCGTGGGCGCAGCCACGGGAAAAGAGGTTCCGAGGGGAACCCACGGGCCCCTAAACCTCCTCCCCTGTCCTTTGCTGTTGCCTGAGGTCGGGCCCAGGACAGTCAGTGAGGTACAGGCCTCCTGGCGGGGGGAGGGCGGGGAGGGAGGGACAGAGAGAGGCAGAGCTCCCACTTGGAGGGGTGGCTATGGGAGAAACAACAGTGCCATCCACGCCCATAAGTAACCACAAAGAATCGGCCTCAGTCCCCGGGGCTGGCACAGTTGGCTCATGAATATTCATTAGTCACATTGAATATTCATTGTATGGAGTGAGCATTGTCATGCCAGTTATCAAGCTCTGAAAGAAAGAGTGTGTGCCCTGACCCGTGTGGCTCTGCCGATAGAAGTGTCGGCCTGCGGACTGAAGGGTCCCAGGTTCGATTCTGGTTAGGGGCGCCTGCTGCTTTGGTGGCGGGCACATCCCCAGTGGGAGGTATGCAGCCAGGCCAGCCGGGGCCGTGAAGCTCCCTCCTAAGTACACGTGACCCACGCATTTACCGATCGGTGTGACCTTTGAGGAAAGGAGGCCCCATCGGTGTTGAAAGGACATTTCTTTTTTTAAAAATATATTTTATTAATTTTTCACAGAGAGGAAGGGAGGATGGATAGAGAGTCAGAAACATCGATGAGAGAGAGACATCGATCAGCCGCCTCCTGCACGCCCCACACTGGGGATGTGCCCACCACCAAGGTCCATGCCCTTGACCGGAATCGAACCTGGGACCTTTCAGTCCGCAGGCCGACGCTCTATCCACTGCGCCAAATCGGTCTCGGCAAAAGGACATTTCTGGTCAGCGGGGTCGGGGAACACGCCTGCCGGCCGCAGCCGGTGTGCTGGGCGCATTCTGACCCCTGAGCTTCGTCGCTCCGAGACCTGTGTCCACCCTTT
This sequence comes from Lasiurus borealis, assembly GCA_004026805.1. Lineage (NCBI taxonomy): Eukaryota > Metazoa > Chordata > Mammalia > Chiroptera > Vespertilionidae > Lasiurus > Lasiurus borealis. The sequence continues at coordinate 7,126 of PVJN01052222.1, forward strand.
GCGGCCACGTCTTAAGCGCCTCTGGCCGCTTCTGTGTGGTTTCCAGAGGCTTTCTTTAACTCGGTGACAGCTCTGTAGAAATGGTCTACGACAGTGGTCGGCAAACGGCGGCTCACGAGCCACAGGTGGCTCTTTGGCCCCTCGAGTGTGGCTCTTCCACAAAATTCCTCGGCCTGGGCGCGTCTGTTTTGAAGAAGTGGCGTTAGAGGTGGTTTGGCTCAGTGGAGAGAGCGGAGGCCCATGGACTGAAGGATCTCAGGCGACCGATCGATGTTTTGTTTTTACAACAGAAAACGATGTTGGGGGTGAGGAGGCCGTGGGATAAGGTGACGATACCCAGCAGAGACATTGACAGAAAAATAATGAAGAGACTTAACCACATCGACTATTTCCGGCTCTCCTCACTCAGTTTTTCCTTGCTGGTGTGAAGGAGCAAAGGCATTCACATGCCTTGGAAAACTTTTGGAAATATGAAAAGATTTTTGTTGCCGAAACCGGTGTGGCTCAGTGGATAGAGCGTCGGCCTATGGACTGAAAGGTCCCAGGTTCGATTCCAGTCAAGGGCATGTACCTTGGTTGCAAACATCCCTCGTAGGGGGTGTGCAGTAGGCAGCTGATCGATGTTTCTCTCTAATTGGTGTTCCTGACTTTCTATTCCTCTCCCTTCCTCTGTGTAATCAATCATTAAAATATATTAAAAAAAATTTTTTTTGTCAAGGTTGATGGTTTCCACTTGTTACTCTGGCTCGAGCTCTGCGGAGCTGAAAATACCGCATTTTTATTGGCCAATCCTGTGTGTGCAGAGATCCTGGAGGCGGCTGTTGGCAGAGAGCGACCTAGATTATGAGGCGGGTTTTATAACGGTCCACGGCGTCTAACACAAGCCCCCGGGAACTGGTTCCTTCCGGTTAGCATTTTTTTTTTTTCGTCTTTTACCTTCCTGTGCGGCTCACTTTCCCCACCCTCTCCCCTCCTTTAGCTCCTTGCACGTGGTGATCACTGAGAGAACTGCTGACCTGCTCAGACTGGGGTGTTCTCTTCCAGAACCCTCTGGAAGGCGGGAGCGGGAGGGCGGGGTGCGGGGCTCCCTGCAGGGAACAGGCCCCGCGGCTGCACCCCCAGAGGAGCCTTAGTGCCGGGCTGCACACACATCTTCTTTTGTTTTACCACGAGATACTTTCACATGCATTAACTTTATCAATCTTCGGTGCTTTCCTTATCACGAAGATGTAAGTTTTTATAACCGAGCCACAGAGTGCACTAAGGTATTTCTTTCTTTTTTTTAAAAATATACTTTATTGATTTTTTACAGAGAGGAAGGGAGAGAGATAGAAAGTCAGAAACATCGATGGGAGAGAGACATCGATCAGCCGCCTCCTGCATGCCCCACAGTGGAGATGTGCCCGCAACCAGGATACATGCCCTTGACCGGAATCGAACCTGGGACCCTTCAGTCCGCAGGCCGACGCTCTATCCACTGAGCCAAACCGGTCTCGGCCTAAGGTATTTCTTGACAACTTTTTATCTTAGAGTGAATTTAAAAAATGTTTTTTGCCATGTACGTTCCCCTTTTTTTTTTGCTAAGCATCCCAACAGCTCTACGTAACGCGTGTTCCAGGTATGTAGACATTGTTGTTGTTCAGGCCCATGTTCTTTCCTGGAGATCTTTAAAGGATCGCCCTGACCTCATATGGCACTGGGCCGAAGGACGACTGCACAGCTGCATGGCTGTAGAGGTGCCTAGGGTCACAGCTGTAGAGGTGCCTAGGCCATAGCTGTAGAGGTGCCTAGGTCATAGCTGTAAGTGAACAGGTGCAGAGATGTAGGGGTGAATAGCTGTAGGTGAACAGGTGAGAGCTGTAGGAGTGAATAGGTGAGAGCTGTAGGGGAATAGCTGTAGGTGAACAGGTGCAGAGCTGTGGGGTGAACAGGTGAGAGCTGTGGGGTGCACAGCTGTTGGCCTCGGCCTTCTTTCCCCACCTCTAATTTCCTCCCCTCTCTCAGTCTCCTGGAGCTCATCCCCTCTTGACTGATGATGCCCACAGTTTGGAATTACATCTCCCAGCAGATTTTACAGAAACAATGCATAAGAAGCCCATGTACCTAGAAGTGTCTTTATTCCATCTTCATGTTGTTGTCAGTTTGGAGAAGAATAATTTTTTTTTCAGTTTTCAGGAAGCTTGGTGCTGTGTTTGTCTAGGTTATAGGGGGCAGGTGGGCATTGGCAGGTAAAAAGGGGAACTTAGTACAGCTTTACCCGGAACCTCTCTGATCCTAAGCGAGGCCGGGCATTTGTACACTTTTCCGTAATGTTTGTTCCTATTCTATCCACATGCTTTACCCAGTTTTTTATTTGGTTGTTGGCTTTTGACATTTTTTTTTTTTTTTTTTTTTGGGTAGGAACGCCTTATGAATTAAAGAAACCAGCTCTTTTTTTTTAAAAGCAAAGGAATGCAAATATTTCCCACAGGGACTCCAGGAACCTGAGGACAGTTTGAGAGCACGTTTTAAGCTGAAAAAGGCAGACCCAGACAGCTTGCAGGTAGTATTTACCCAGCAGATGTATTCACACACGTGAAAATGATATTTGTGGCAGCATTGCTTGTAAATAACAAGATTGGAGGCACGGCAATGCCCGCTAATGAGACCCAGTTAAGTACGTCCTGGTTTACTTATTTCGATAGAATATTGTGCAGCCATCTGAGGTTCGAGGAGCTTCTAAATACCCCGATGAGAAGAGATCGATGGTTCTCTATCGTCGTAGCTACTCTTTGTAAGTTAAGAAAGAAGCTGCAGACCAGAGTGTACTGCCATGACCACTTTGGGATAAAAAGAAGAGCTATATGTATGGAATCGGTCTAAGCCTGGAACCTTCTAGAAGGGGCACCCCGTAAACTGAAAGGGCTGTAGCGGGAGGAGAAGGCAAATGGGTAACAGCCTCACGGCTATGTCATTGACACACCAGGAATCGCCCCGGCGGCGGGGCGTGTACTTGGGTGGATGTTAGCAGGCTGTACCACGATCACCACCGTCTAGCTCTAGAACATTCCCCACACGCGAGAAACGTCCTGTCCATTGACAGCTCCCCCCATTCCTCCTGCCAGCGCCAGCCCCCACCCAGTCTCATTCTGCCTCTCTTTGCCCTTTGCCCGCATTTTGTATGAGCTTTCAGACCCTTGGGTTTGTTTTCCCCATTTTACATTTAAATTGCCCGTTCAAAAGTACATACCAAGTCAGAGCCGGTTTGGCTCAGTGGATAGAGCGTCGGCCTGCGGACTCAAGGGTCCCAGGTTTGATTCCGGTCAAGGGCATGTGCCTTGGTGGCGGGCACATCCCCAGTGGGGGGCGTGCAGGAGGCAGCTGATGGATGTCTCTCTCTCATCGATGTTTTTAGGCTCTCTATCCCTCTCCCTTCCTCTCTGTAAAAAATCAATAAAAAAAAAAAATATATATATATATATATATAATTAGAAATCCAAGCACCGACTTTGTGACCGCTTCCTTTCAGGGGGTTAACGATAATTAATACAAAGAGTAAGGGCGACCGCTCAGCCCCGTACCCTCTGCCCCCCCCCACCCCCCCGCAACCCTGGGCTCCTGGGTGCTGTTTGCACCCGAAGGCACCCAGGCCTCACAAGCAGCTAGCGTGAAGGCCCAACTTCTCCTCCCATTTCCGTTTGCAGTAAAGGCAAGCCTGAGGTTTGCAGCAACGGAGGCCTCCCCTGGAGGTTAATGACCCGGGGTCACGCAGCTGCTACAGGTCGCGGCCGGAATCTGGACCCCGCCTTTCACAAACAGGCCTTCGTGCTGGCCTTGCTGCGCCAGCCTCGCCCTGACTCCCTGCCATAGCCCGTGCTCTCTGTAAAGACTTGTAAAGAACCTGAAGTCTTTTCCAGAAAGAACTGGTTTGCAAAAAAGCAAGCATCGTGGCTGCTGCCTGCAGGGTTGCACTTGATTAGGGGAAAAGAACAGAACCAAGAAAAATGCGCTTTTGTGGATGCGCTGTAATTCCTTTCGCCCCGTAGCACAGGTTTCCGTGGCCGAGATAGAGCTAGGAGCCAATCAGTCACTATTGATCGCGTCCGTGTGGGGGGAGCTCGGAGAATTACGCTCCAGGGCCTGTCCGTGGGGAGTTTCCCGATTTAATTGCCGGGTGAAAATTACATGTTCGAAACCACAAATAGGTGAGGCGTGATTATTAATGGCCGATGTGGGTCCTTGATGCACCATAAGTCAATGCGCCGGGCCAGGGGAAGGCCTTGCAGGAAACGGGCTTCTTATTTCTTTCTTTTTGTTGAGGATTGCCAAATTCCTCGGGCAAATCCAGAATTTAAAATTTTTTCAGGGCTTTGAAGAGGCCTATCACAAAAGATGTGGACCAGGTGCTCTGTAAGGCCCCTCCCAACATAAAATAGTATCATTTAATGGATGATTACAGAAACTACCACTTAGCGCAGTGAAATTTCCAGCTGGGATGGGGGTAGGTTAGGTTAGGTTTTGCGTGAAGGGGGTAGAGGAAAACCCCAAGTGGGCATGGGGAGGAGGAACTGGAGAGCGAGGGAATCCTTCTTCTCATTTCTCAGGAGGAGGCGTGCATTGTGCAGGTGTCCAGGCTGGGGGTGTAGGTGGGGGGCAGAAAAAGGTGGGGGCAGAGCAGTCCCCACGGAGCAAGTTCCCCAAAGCGGCTACCTTTGCAACCTGGGTTGAGTCCCTGATAAAAAACAGGTCCCAGTGGAGACAGTGAGGCAGAGGGAGAGAGAAAGGAGGGGGTTCAGTCTGTGCGGCCCCTGTCCTGGTGTCCTGCTGAGGACTCAGGGAGCAGCCCGCCCCCGGACAGGTCCCCCTGCCTAAACCCCCTCCCTTTTCTGGGAGGGGCCACAGGAGTGCCAGCCACGTCCTAGCTTCCCCAACGACCACCGCCCGAATGGGCCAGTGAAGCTCCAGGAACACAGCGAGGGTCCTAATGATGCTGAACCACAGAAAGACCCCAATTCAAGTGACCAGTCTCTGTCACCCTCATCACTTTCCTAAGCCCTCCCCATATCCTACCCCATAGAACTCATTGTTCCACCCAGGCTCGCTCTCTCTTCTCCCTGCTGCACCAGAAAGAGGCTGGGAGCCACACCCGGTTTGGAATAAAGACTCTTTGCTTTTGCATCGGAAAAGGCTCCTTAAGTGGTGGATTATTGGGGACCCCGGACTCTAGGCATCACAGCACCCGCTCAGGCTGCAGGGGGCCATTTCCTCCAGGTGCCCCTAACCCTCCACCGGGCAGGCAGGCGGGAACCAGGTGCCCCTGGGGCGTGGAGAACAGGTGTGGGCAGGAGCGGCCTCGAGCTCTCCTGGGCGGGGGTCCCGGGCCCAGGGGTGCTGTGCAGAGGGCGGGGAGGGGCGTCTGCCAGTGCAGCATGCCGGGGGCACGGCTCCCGGGTCGGTGGTCCCGCTGCCCAGCAGGAAGGGCAGCCCCTGGGGACCGGGCAAGGAGAGGAGAGCAGGTGCCCAGGAGTCAGAGCTCCTGTCCCAGAGCCGCGGCCCCGCCCCCGAACGCCCCCGAGGCCCCGCCCCCCGCGCCCAGAGACCACGCCTCCCGGAAGCCCCGCCCCCCGCGCACGCTTCGGCTTTTTCCGCCGCCACGGCCCGCGCGCCCCGCCCCTTTCCGTCGCGCGCCGGCCGCCATTTTGTCGCCGCTCGCGTGTGTGTGTGTGTCTTGCTGGTGCGCGGCTCGGTCCCCGGGAGCGAGGCTTTGTCCGGTTCGGCAATGGACGGGTAGGTGGGACGGGCCGGACCGGACCGGGCCAGGTGGGAGGGGGGGCGGGAGAGGGGGTCTCCCGGCGGCGGCGCGGCGGGTCCCGTCCGGAGCCCCCCAGCCGCCCGCGGCGGGCCAGGCCCAGGCCCCGCCGCCCCCTCGCACACACCCCCCGCCGCCCGGGCCGCTGAGGAGAACCGGGCGCCGCTGGGCCCGGCACCGGGACCGGGGGCGGCGGCGGTTCCGTGGGGGCGGGGGAGGGACGGCGCGGGGCGGCCCGGTCCCCTCAGCCACGGCGGCCGGGCGGCGGGCGGGAGGCGGGCGGGGGCCGCGCGGGGCCGGCGAGGCCGTGTCTGAGGCGGAGGCCCGGGTCCCTGTGGCCCCGCGCGGCCTGGCCGTCCGCCCCGCCCGCACCGCCCGGCCCGGTGTGAGGAGCGGGAGGCCCGCGGCGGCGGCGGCGGCGGCGGGGGAGGGGCGGCCGTGTCACCGCCTTTGTTGTCGCCGGAAGAGCCGGCGCAGCGGCCGGGCGGACGAGCGGGCGGCCGGTCGGCCGTTAAGGGGACACGCGCGGGGCCCGGAGCGACCCGGCTCCGCGGGGCGTGCGCGTCCGGCCCCGTCACGCGGGCCAGGCGGCCCCGGAGCGCCCCCCGCGCGCCGCGCTGGCAGGGGCGGCCCGGGCGGCCCCGGGGCCCGGTTTGAGGGGAAACAAAACGAAACGGGCCTCGAAGAGCCGCCGCCGCCGCCGCCCCTCCGCTCGCCTCTCCGCTCCCCTCCCCCCAGCGGCCGGGGCGCCGAGGCCCGGTCCCCGCGCGCCCCTCCCCCGCCACGGAGCCAACCGCCGGCCGGGCGCTCGCGCCGCGTGGGGGCGGGGCCGCCGCCCCGAAAAGAAAAAAAAGACGCTTCCTCCTCGGCGCGCGGCCCCGGGGCCCGGTGTTTCCCCCGAGGATGCCCCGCGGCCCCAGGTGGCGGCGGCGGCGGCGGCGGGCGCTTCCGGTGCTTTTGGGGCGGCCCGGCCCGGCGTTGGAGGGCCCCGCGCCCGGTGGGGGAGGGGGACGGAGGAGGAGGGAGGGAGCGCGCCGAGCGCCGGTTGGGGCGGGACGCGGCGGGTCCCCCGGCGGTGCCAGGCGCTTCCGGCGCCCACGTGGAAGTGGGGCGCGGGGGGGGGGACCCCGTAAAAAGTTTGCGCTGACGCCGTGTTGTTGTCTCTCCCCGGCAGGATTGTCACCGATGTCGCGGTCGGCGTGAAGGTAGGAGGGGCGCCGGCGGGGCGGCGGGGCGCCGCGTGCTGGGTCCGAGCTCACGTAGTAGCTTT
>PVJN01052223.1:0-14183 GCA_004026805.1 Lasiurus borealis
AGGAGGGGGGACAGTTGGGAGCAAGCAGGCTGGCAGGGCAGGGGGCAGTTGGGGATAATCAAGCCAGAAGGGAGGGGCAGGTGGAGGCAATCAGGCAGGCAAGCAGAGTGGTTAGAGGCAATCAGGCAGGCAGGCAGGCAGTTGAGCAGTTAGGAGCCAGTGGTCCTGGATTGTGAGAGGGATGTCCAACTGCTAGTTTAGGTCCGATCCTTGGGACATCTCCACAGGGGTCCCAGATTAGAGAGGGTGCAGGCTTAGCTGAGGGACATCCCCTCACTCTGTGCATGAATTTGGTGCACCAGCTATGTTTTTCAATAAAAATCTTATGATTTTATCTATAGGAAGCTTCTATTTTTTATTCTATTGTAGAGTGTTTTTTTTTTTTATTTAATTTTCTATTTGCAGCTGGTATATAGAAATATAATTGATTTGTATATTGATTTAGTATCCAGAAAACTTATATAAACTTTAATAGATTTAATTATTTATATAGAGAATTATTTTGTAATTCCTTTTTTAAAATTTTATTTATGGATTTGAGAGAGAGGAAGGGAGGGAGAGAAAGAAACATGGATTTGTTGTTCTACTTATTTATGCATTCCCTGATTGACTCTCTGGGAATCAAACCCACAATTCAGCATATCAGGACAATGCTCTAACCAACTGAGCTACGCGGCCAGGGCTATTCCTTAGTTTCTTAAAAGGAAAAAAAAGGGAAGTGGAAAATAGACCTGATTTCTCAATACATTTTTATGTTTGCTTATTTGTTTTTAATAAAAATAAAAACATTTCCCAATTATAAACACTGAGAATAATTATATTTATAATATCTTTTCTTACTTTAATAATATTAACAATAATAAAAATAGCACAGTAAAAGATTAAATAATTTCTGGCACCATCTCAAAAGTCCAGATGTTGAAATAGAACATTTATACTATATAAGCTTCACTAGATTCCTAAAACCCAAACTGAAACAATGTTTGTTTGTGATTTTTATCTTTATTGATTTCAGAGAGGAAGGGAGAGGGGGAGAGAGAGAGAAACATCAATGATGAAAATCATTCATTGGCTGCCTTCTACGTACTCTCCACTGGGGATCCAGCCTGAAACCCAGCCTTGTGCCTGACTGGGAATCGAACTGTGACCTCCTGGTGCATAGGGAGACATTCAACCTTACCCAGCAACACCGTCCAGGCTGAAACAGTTTTTAACACCCTCCTCTTAGAAAAAGAAAATGACACATGTTCGGTGGGTAACAAAAATAACCAGTAAGGTGATTATTTTCCTGTGTTTATCAATGAAGTCAGGAGAACACTGCCTCTGTAGCCAGGCATGCTTTCAGAAAGCTGTCTTCAAAATGCAGATGCCCTGGAAGTCTTTCCAGAAAGACCTCAAAAAACGGGTCTTCAATGCTCTGTCTACTGTAGACACTTCGAATTCTACAAAGCATTTAGGTATTTGCCCTCTGCTAAAACATCTTATGATTAGGATTAACTGACTCAGCTGCTAAAAGTACACACACACACACACAAAATTTATATAAGTAGTTCCAAAACAGAGACTCAGATCACTGACTCTACAAAGGGTCATCAGAGATGGGCCAGACCCTCTTCGGGGCCTGCTTCTTCTTGGTGAAACCCAAGACTAAGTAAACATTTCCTTTAAGACAATTAAGACCCTAAATACTCCTATTGCTCCCTGAAGTGACCTAAATAAATGATGGGGGGGATGGTGGAGGGGAAGAGGAAGTAATGACGGAGCTTTCCTTATAATAACTACCACTGAATGAGCACCTACCGTATGCCAAAAACTGTCTGGTACTTCATACAATTCATCTTTAAACTTACAACAATCCCATAAAATGGGTGTTATTATCAACATTTTATAGATAAGGAATCTGGAGCTCACAGAGGTTGTTACCCAAGGCTGCATAGTGGTCGCACCATGATTTGAACTTAGATCTGACTTGAAGTACTTGTCTCCCTGTGTCCCAAACTCAATCCAAAAATACATATGAGTCACCACATGCAAGGCAATGTACGAGGTACCGCCGGGGAGACCAGGCAATGAGGCTACTCCAATTATCCAGAAGGAAAATAGGATTACTAGGAGAGATTCATTTCTGCACATCCATAGTCTGGAACAAGGCCTGTTACAGGAGTTTCCTGGGACATTATTTCCTGAAATATGCATGGAAGATAAAGAAAACACCAATCAAATGTAACACAGGGCAGTCTGTGGTTAGTCATGAGCGAGAGCTTGCTAGCGAGTTTAATTATGTCATGATTAGGGCTCTCAGGAAGATCCATGAACAACAAGGCATTTGAGATAAGCTTGACAAATGGATTTTGACAGGCAACAGTGAAAACAAAGATCAGTGGAGTACAGAGAGCAATACAGTGGGATAAATCTTCTCCAGCAAAAACATGGAAAAATGAAGCTGGAAAAGGAAATTATGTCGGCCCTAACCATACATTTTCTTTGAATTTAACCTACAGCTCCTTCATTAGTTAGGTGTAGGGGACTAGTTAGGTCAAGGACTCTAGTCTGTTGAAGGGGAAGCATTTTTGGATGTCACAATACTTGATTAGCTCCTTGGTTTTTAGAAGATGGGGACCAGGAGGTTAAATATCCAGCAAATTGTGAGGAAGTCTTTCAGAAACAAAAATTGTAGATGGCAGTCTCTTAGAAACAAAAATTGCCCTTACCCTACCTGACTTTTAAATAGTACCAAGCTATTCATGTAAATGAAAAACCCGTTTAAATTATTTGAGCCTAGAACTTAACTCCTTTTACATGTTACAAGATACTTTTGCATGATTTTAGAGGCAATGTACATTGCATGGAAAATGAAAGCTATAAATACCATGTAAAAGGAAGACGATGCTCTATTTTGTATTTGGGGGTAAATTATCATGTCTGTAACATGTTCAAATAGTTCTGCAAAACTGAAAAGCACATATACATATGTAGATAAAGCATATTCAGCAAACTGTTAACACTGTTTGATATGTAGATGCTCTTTTGTACTTTTTTTTCCTGTATGTTTGAAATGTTTCATAATAAAAAGCTGGGGGAAAATTACCTCTCATTAAATGAGCGGTCATGAATAGAGGCTAATAGTACAGACTCTAGAGCTCTGTGACCTTATGCAGGTTACTTTCCCTCCCTGTGCCTCAGTCTCCCCATCTGTAACATGAAGATAATAGTACCTTCCTCACAGAGCTGTTTTAAGGATAAAATAAGATGATAAATGAAAGCTGCGTAGAACAGAGCTTGGTACAGATATGCACTACTGAAGACATAGTTATTATCATCATACCTCAGTAAACAGTACTCATCCACATACCTTCCCATCTCTCGAGTTATCTATGCAAGTAGAAAAGTTGGAAATTTTTTCACACTACTGTATTTCCCTCTAATCGGATCCTTTCTCTCTCTCCCCCTTCTTTTTTTAAAAATATTTTTTATTGATTGTTTACAGAGAGGAAGGGAGAGGGATAGAGAGACAGAAACATCAATGAGAGGGAAACATCGATCAGCTGCCTCCTGCACACCCCCTACTGAGGATGTGCCCGCAATCAAGGTACATGCCCTTGACCAAAATCGAACCCGGGACCCTTCAGTCCCCAGACTGACGCTCTATCCACTGAGCCAAACTGGCTAGGGCTCTCTCCCTCTTCTTCTTCTTCTTTTTAAAATATATTTTATTGATTTTTTACAGAGGAAAGAAGAGAAATAGAATTAGAAACATCAATGAGAGAGAGACACCGATCAGCTGCCTTCTGCACGTCCCTCACTGGGGATGTGCCCGCAACCAAGGTACATGCCCTTGACCGGAATCGAACCTAGGACCTTTCAGTCCGCAGGCCGACGCTCTGTCCACTGAGCCAAACCGGCTAGGGCCCTCTCCCACTTCTTGAATCTGCTCTGGCCAGATAGCTCTCACTTAGCCTCTAACACTTAGTGCATTCTTTTTCTCACAGACAGCTCCTGATTTTATTCCCTCCCCATCTCACCTGAATACCTTTACTCCTCCCTCCCTCCTAATTCTTTCTTATCCTTAAGGATACAGGCCAAGTATCGCTCCTTTGGGAGTCTTGCCAGACTCAGCCATCCCTTGGCTGTCCTCGTCTGGAATCCTCCCAGAAACTCAGCATAAGCTGCCTTAAAGTGTCAATTACCTTTCCATTTGTAGATTTCTCTCTAAACAGACTTTAAACTCCTTGAGGACAAAAGCCTTCCTTTGTGATATATTTTCTTAGGCTTCTCACAGCCCCTCAACACGACTCATGAAATCTTCCTTTGATTTAGGCTGTTGCATTTGCTGTCTGAAACTTTCCCTTGTTTTCAATGATGCCTCTGAAAAAACCTTGCCCAAAGGTTTAGCCCCAAACAGAATACTTTACTTGACAATATCCTCTGTGCTAACATAAAGCCAGGGTGGTCCCAAAGAATTCCAAGGTTCCTGTGTTGCACATTCAGAGGCCAGGACACACTAAAGTACTGATCTGCATGTCACCTGGTGAGGGGGGGGAGGGGAGGAGGCCCTAGCAATCTGAATCCATGCCAGCAAGCTCAGTGCATATTCTTGATAACCTATAATTAAGTCACTACCTCTTTCCCAGAAACTAGTCTTACAGAAACTGTTACAGAGGCCATAAAACTGTGAACAGTGAACTGCCCCGGAGGGAGGGTTATTAACGCTGGTGCCAGGCCCGACCAGCAGATATGGCCTGGAGACCCCATCACCTGGGGACCTTCTTGCAAGGCCTGCAAAAAGGACCGGAAGCATAATCCATATTTGCAGGACAAAGACCCCCAGAAGATATATAAGAGAAGCCCCCTACATGTTACTTTACTCAGATTTGGAAAATTATTCCCTGAGTCCACCCGTGTAAATAAACAGTGTCACTCCTTTTCTCTGAAAGTGTTGCTAGGTTTTTCTCTCGTCTTCTACAACACCGGTACCTCCTCCTGAACATATCCAATACCCCAAGCCCGACATGAGCTGTATCTTCCCCTCCCAGCAAACCCCTCAGTCTGCCTGAATTCATATCGGAAGGACCAATGTAACTAATGGGTAATATGCTGAAGGTGTCAGGACCAGGGTCCTTTTCCTGAGGTGGTTGCCAAGAGAAATGCATACACGTGGGAGCAAAGGAAGAAAAAGGAAAAGTCTCGTTCCGGACTAGGATGTGAGCCCAGTACCAAGGCAGAATTCCAGTGAGTTACGCTGACCATGTTGTTCATAGTGTTCCCTTGCTCATTAGAACCTCCTAGTATCTCCCACTCTGTCCTTAGAATGACATCCATAGTCCTCATCACATTCTACAAAGACGGAGGTGATCCAGACCTGGCTGTTTCTCTAGTTTGAAACTGTTTCTCTCTCTCTTTCCTCCTCTCTCCCTGTCCCCTCTCCCCCCATCTCTCTCCCCACACCCACACCTCACTCACTGCCTATCCTCCAGCATCTTCATTCTATCTGTTCTTTGAGCAGGACAAATTCAACTCTATTTTAAAGCCGTTGTGCCCGTGGCTTTAAGTCATGGTTCTACTACTTACTAGCTGTGTGACCACAGGTACGTCTCTCAATCACTCTGAGACTCAGCTTCCTCACTCATCAAGTTCAATCACTTGGGAAATATTTATCAAGTGCCTGTTGCATGCATTTCCTGTTCTAGGCTCTGGAGATAAATGAATAGAACAGACAAGATTCCCACTCTCTTTAACTCACCTTCTACTAGACAAAGGGAAATTAAACAAGATAATTTCAGACAGTATCAAATTCAATTAAGAAAATGAAACAGTAAGGGACAGGTGAGTGAAAGTGGGGAGAGCAGGCTACCTTACAGTGGTTAGGGAAGGCTGCCCTGAGGAGGTGACATTTGAGATAAGATCTATTATTGAGGGAAACTAGGAAAATGGTACATGGATCTCTCTGTATTAATTTCTACAACTGCATATGAATCTGCAATTGTCTCAAACCACCCCTCTCCCCAATCAATCTGGCTGTTATGTGGACATCTATATACATATATACATGCATACATGCACACATACATAATAGGTATACATACATAAAACCTTTTTAAATTTTAATGTTTTACTTAACCCAGCATTTCTAAGACATCATTTCAATGAGTAATGAATTTGAAATGATTATTGACCTATTCTTTATCTTTGCACTAAGTCTTTGAAATCTAATGTGGTACAACACATCTTAGTTCAGACTAGCCACATTTCAGGTGCTCAAAAAACACAGGTAGCTAATGGCTACCCACCGTATTAGACAGTACAACTATACAGTTCTATCTATGGCCTTTGATCCTGGGTATTTAACTCTGACCTTTGTTTCTCTTAGTACTACTTACCTCAGTTTTACTGAAATGTATTTGACATATAACACTGTATTAGTTTTAGACATACAAGCATAAATCTTATAGTGGGACAAGAAAGGAATCAGGGAGACCTGTGAGGAGGCTGCTGCTTCTGTCTGATGGCTCACAGGGTGAATCGTGGAGAAGGGGGTGTTTTGTTGCTATAGCAATGTAACCAAACTGAACTGCGTGTGAATAGGATAGTGAGAGCAAGGAAGAAGGTTTTCAGTTTAAGCAAAGAGGTATTTAAATCACATCTACCTAACAGTGCTTCTGTGAGAATTAAATGAACCAAATATGTAGAACACCCAACACAATGTGAAGAACATACTGTATGTAAATACTCAATATATGCTGAAATTAAAGAAAAAAATTGATCCTAAAGTTCCAGCACAAAAAATAAGGTACAGATACTGGGTAAAATCCCCCAATTCCTTCAGAACTTAGAACTAGTTCCTAATTTCACTTTTCAGTGATTAACAAGGAAGATCAAGGAGTACATTTAGACCTCTTCCTTTCTTTTCATTCAGACTTAAGTATGTATTAAAGTAAAAAAATCCCATAATTATAAAAAGTCCGAAGTTTTTCCTGTCAACTCTCTCAATATAGAATTTTAAATCAGATTTAAATAGCAATTTAAATTAGAAGTAGTCTATCTTCTTTTTTTTAATCCCCACCTGAGGATATTTTTTCCATTGATTTCTAGAAAGAGAGTGGATGGGAGGAAAAAGGGGAAGAGAGAGAAACATTGATCTGAGAGGGACACCTTGATTGGTTGCCTCCCACAGGTGCTCCTACCAGGGCTGAGGAACCTGCAACCAAGGTAAGTGCTGGGAATCAAACCCAAGAACCCTTCGGTCCATGGGCCAATGCTCTAACCACTGGCTATGGCTAACGTAACACATCTCTTAGTACAACACTGGCTAGATGACTACTAGATTTGTTTTGTGCTAAATCCTTTGGAAAGAAATATTAACAAAATATACTGAAATCCTGGAGAGGGGGGAACTCAAGAAAAGAGACTATATAACAAAATATTTAAACAGGATTGTCTATGGAAAATCAAGTTGAGAGTTCATATGTCATTGGGGCCAAAGAATGGCCTTAGGATATTATTCTTTTTGAGATAAAACTGCACTTAGTATTTATTTGTTTTTGTTATTTGAGGATAGAGAATGGCTCTTTAATTTGTTTGACTGAAGAAGTTTATAAAAGTACCATATCTATAAATCACAAGTGGAAAGGCCAAATTTTTACTACTGAAACAACAAGAATCAAACTTTTAAAAAGTCAAACCTGAGGCAAAGTAGTCATTTGAAAAGAGAAAATCTTCCTGGGAATTTAAGTTTAGAAACACTGCCTTTCTGACCTGGATTTATACAACTCTCATACTCAGGAGACGTGACAGCTGATTGTCCTTCCAAACAAACACTGCAGACATTTATTATAACCATCAGGAATATTCCCATTCTCTTCTCACAGTATCTACTAATTCTTATCTCAGACAGACATGTGTGTGTGTGGTTTGGACGAATGCTGTGCATCATTAGAATTCTTCATAGTACTGAGGAGAAAAGAAAGTGTTTATCTTAGTCTTCATTACAAAACATTTTTTTAGAGGAATTCTGGCTTTGGTAAAGCTATTTGAATTAGGAACTGAGCAAAGTGTTGTAAGAAAAATATAGACAAATGAAGACAGTGTTTATATTTCAAAGATGGTGAAACAGATTCTGCTGCAAAATTTTTCCAACACGAATCCCCAGCAAACAATTCCTTAGAAAAACTATTTTTATCCCTTTATCAACTTGGTTAATAAGTATTTCACTTCTTGTACATACATGGACAAGCTATATAAAGCAAAATTACTTCCATGCTTTAGAAACAAACATTTTGCAAAAGGAAACGAAGCTTGCTGCGCTACAATGCTTATTTGCTAGGCTGGAAAATAACTCTGGGGCCCACTAATATGAAGCCTCACAGGAGAGTCCATAAAAGGAATAAGTCTGGCTTCCTCAAAACTCCACAAGTACCATCCCTCGGTCCAGAACACCGCTCTAGAAAACTGTGCTCAATGCTAATTACCCCAGAACACATGTGCATGAATAATTCCATTGCCTAGTGTGGTATATAAGATGCTATTATCATTCCCGTTTCTTCAGATGAAGAAACTGCAGCTCAGAGACGTTGGTGTCCAAAGTCACCAGGTTAGTAGCTGCCATGGCTACCAAACTCCGCTCCCTCAAGCTATGCAGTAGTGGTAGTAATGGCAATGATAGTAATGGTGGAAGCAATGACGGCACTTAAGTCACACTTACTACGTGCTGAGCATTATTCTTTGCCCCATTCATATCAACTCACATAACCTTCACGACAACCCCATGAGGTATATAGGCAGGTTTGTCTTTGGGCCACCAATCTTGCCACCATACATCTCTGCATCTTTCCCCACAAATTAAAATGAGCACCCCAAATTCCTTATGTTTTTTTTCAACCCTTATCCCAAACCAAAAATGGCTCTAAAATGTTGATAATTATCAAAGTTGGATGATGGGTAATGAGGATTTCTTTACACTATTCTCTCTACTTTTATGTTTAAAAGCCTACCTTTTAAAACTTGTAACATTTTTTATTCTAATGTGGCATCTAATCTATTGAAGAGCATAGAAGACTAGCCTCCACTAACAATGAACTCAAAGGAAGTGTTATGGCCCAGCTGGCATGGCTCAGTGATTGAGTGTCAACCTATGAACCAGGAGGTCACAGTTCAAATCCTGGTCAGGGCACATGCCTGGGTTGCAGGCTCAATCCCCAGTGGGGGGGCATGCAGGAGACAGCTGATCAATGATTCTCATCATTGGTATTTCTCTCTTTCCCTCTCCCTTCCTATCTGAAATCAGTAAGAAATATTTAGGAAATTAAAAAAATATTTAGGAAAAAAAGGGAAGTGTTATTACATAGATAACTATGTAATAAGAAAAGAAAATCATATTATTCCACAAACATAAAATGAGTGCCCATTATGTTAGGATAAATAAAGGTCTAATGTGTGTTTCTGTCCTCAACTAGCTAGGGGTTTAACAGCAGACCAAAACAAGTGCAAAAGTAATTATAGAGAAGGATTATTTATAAGAAATGCTATAAAAAGAAAAGTTCAAACAAAGTGCTATGTGAATTGGAAAGACAAATAACATCAGGATAAATTCCATTACACGTGACTCTCTGGGACAATCCAAACTTTTTTGGTGTAATAAGCACTAAACATTATCTGAACTCAGTTGAGTGGCCCACAAGAAGAAATGGAGCTAAACCCAAAAACAAAATTAGGGGTGGAATGCCCACATGCCCTCTTATATGGTATTGTAATCATCTCCAGACAGAAATCCAGGCCTCTAGGTGAAAAGGGGCAGAACTGCCGAAACCGGTTTGGCTCGGTGGCTAGAGCGTCGGCCTATGGACTGAAGTGTCCTGAGTGCGATTCTGGTCAAGGGCATGTACAAGAGAGGGGGCGTGCAAGAGGCAGCTGGTTGACGTTTCTCTCTCATTGATGTTTCTGGGTCTCTGTCCCTCTCCCTTCCTCTCTGTGACAAATCAGTAAAACATATTTTTTAAAAAAAGAAAAGGGGCAGAATTCCTCAAAAGTCAGAATCAAAGCATACTTATTAGAGAAGATTTAGCTGGAAAGAAAATCACTATAACATCACTTATAACACAAAAAACCTGAAAAACCATGTATATGTCCAACAACAGGGTTTGGCGATATTATTCATGTCAATTGATACACAGTTACCCATATATAACAATTTAAAAAGAAATAAAGTAAAAATCCTCTCCTTGATGTGATCAGGACTAATGATGGTAGAATTCATTAAAAACAAAAACAACAGCTGGTTAGAGAGAAATCATTCAAAATCATTCATTTATCAGGCACTTGATAAGGAACCGACGCTTTTGAGAATAAGCTCTAGCGATTAAAGGTCTTATATGAACCACATCCATGATGCATATCTATGATTTCCAGTTTTGACTGGAAAGCCACTTGTGAAATGAAGTCTGAAGGCAAAATCCTACATTTTTATGAATGTTCTTCATCAGTCTTTTCAGAGATTTTGTCTACCTATAATTTGACAAGAACTTTTTTTAGTCATATATCTTATTGAGTCTTTTAAATGCATTTAATTTATTTTTATCACAAAAACAATGTCCGTTGCCCCCTTTTAGTTCTCATATTTCATTAGTTTAATACTCATTTTGTAATTCAATAACAAGTAGAACAGGCATGGAAATAAACCCACCTGATTTTATTCATCATCTTTATCATCATCACCATCATCATCACCATCATTATCATCATCGTCATTATCAAGGCAAATACTTACAATGTGTTTAATAAGTGCCAGACACTGTCCTAAGCACTCTACATATATTAAGTGCTCTACTCCTCAGAGACTCGGTACTACTCTGACCATCATTTTATAAATAAGGACACCGAGGAACAATGGGATTAAGTAACTTGTCTAAGGTCACACAACTAGTAAGTGGCAGAGAATTCTAACACAGGTAATCTGGTTCCAAGCTAGTGACTTCAACCACTACACTAAAATTCCCTAAAACCAAAAAAGTGAGAGATTCAATGTGCTGGTGCTGGAGAGCAGTGCTGTTCAACAGAAGTCTCTGCAATGATGTAAAATAAATGTTCTATATCCGAAACAGCTGTCCAATACAGTGGTCACATGTGGCTGAGGCTGAGAAACTGAATTTTAAATTTAATTTAAATTAACTAAAATTTAACAGCCACATGGCGCCAGTGGCTACTGTAATGGGCAGCACAGAAGAGTTATTAGCTGAGAACATTCAGAGCCATGGGAATTAAACATTAGTTTTATAATGAGAATGGAAAGGATCAACAGATGGAGATTAGTTAAGAAGCTCCTACTTGAATATTAACTGACATGAAAAGATACTGATATTATGGTTGAATGGAAAATATGAATTATAAAACAGTATATAAAGTATGATATCATTAGTATTTGATTTAAAAATTAAGAGTAAAAAGACAGTAAACATACACTGAGTGCACTCAGTGTATATCCTATAAAATAAAAGTCTAATATGCAAATTGTCTCCTTGACCAGGAGTTCGACCAGCAGACAGGCCAGCCAACTACCTATGTCCCCCACCCTGGCCAGGCTGGCCGGACCCCACCCATGCACAATTCATGCACTGGGCCTCTAACACACACACACACACACACACACACACACACACACACACACACAGTGGCCAGATTACTATGCGTTCAGAGATCATAATAATCTGGCCACTCAGTGTAGATAGAGCCTGGAGGGTATAATGAACACTGTTGGCTATTTCCCTAGTGGGCACTGCACATTACCAAGCCTATATCCATTTTACCTTTCTTCTCTAGCAACAGAATTCTTATGTTGTTGGGAAGAGCGATGTGTCCAGCTAAGAAACTACATTCACCAGCTCCTCTCGGTGAGAACAGACAGTAAGCTCAACAAGTTGGTTAGGACTTCCAGTACTTTAAAGGGTGCGCTTTGCTCTCCCCTTTCGTACTACTTCCTGCCTCAAGAAAAAACTATTTGGCTACAGAGCCAGAAGCGCACTGTGGCCACAAATTGAATGTGAGAGTGCCAATCATGTGATAAAGATGGTAAAGTAGAATGAGAGAAAAATCTAAACAGCTTGATGGCACTGTGGAACTGCCAGTCCATCAACAGACTGCCTACTCTACACTTAATTATTTTTAAAGAAAAATAACCTGTATTATTTTAACACACTGTTATCAGCAGCCAGCACAATTTCTAGCTGACCAATCTACTTAGCGTGCATTCGTTGCTCCTACTCACAGAAAAATGTCCTTCCCAACAGAAACACAATTCTGTTCCTGCATGGCCTAAAGATAATTTTATCCCCGGACCCCATGCATGAGCTCTTAATCTCATGCAATCCTCATTACATCCACTTTCCAAAGAGAAGATGGTGAAACTTAGAAGGATTAAGGAACTTATGCATGGAAGCAGAAAGTGCCTAGGTTAATATTTGAAGCCATGCCCTAAGGACTCCAGGGCCTCCTAACCATAACTTGTACTGCTTCCTTAGGATTCATAAAACACATCTATGATTTCCCTGAGGCTGCACTAGTTTAGTGTGTGTTTTTTGTTGTTTTATTTTGCTTTTGCCATTTTTTTTTCATTATTTTTGTTTTGCTTTTGCATTATTTAAAAATATTCTCGCTGAGGCAAGTTTGGCTCAGTGGATAGAGCATTGGCCTATAGACTGAGGGGTCCCAGGTTCGATTCCGGTCAAGGGCATGTACCTTGGTTGCAGGCACATCCCCAGTGGGAGGTGTGCAGGAGGCAGCTGGTTGATGTTTCTCTCTCATCAATGTTTCTGACCTTCTATGTCTCTCCCTTCCTTTCTGTAAAAAAATCAATAAAATATATTTTAAAAAAATATTCTGGAGGAGATTTAAAATGGTTGCAGAGTAAGTGGACACTCTCCTAGGGCCAAATTGGCAATATAATAAAATACAGAAAAACCACTCTGAAAAATCAACTGAAGCTGACCTGAAGAGAACCCTGATAACCACAGATGGAAAGTGGATACCATAGAGAGACTGGTAGGAAGTACAGAGGTGTTAAAAGGCTAGATGGGCTCCCACAGACAGCAGCTGAAGGTCTGGAGGGATATCACAGCAGTGGGGGTTCCCACTGAGAACTCTGGGCTCTAAACTCCAAGCTGGGTTCCCCTGCCCATAAAACCAGAACATCTGGAGGTGAAAAGCAGCAGGGTTGCTATCTGCCAGCCAGAGACAACTAGAATTGCAGGCACCCTCTTAAAGGGCCAGTGCACAAAATTTCGTGTGTAGCCACTCACCTTGGACTCCAGCAGTGGGAGGGCAGAGTGGACTGGAGCTGTGTAAAGGAAGTTCAGGCTTGGGGGGCTCTGGGGTTGGATCTCGGAGGTCAAACACTCCAGTTTCCTGTGCTGAGTCATTCCCTCACACTGGGGAGGACATCTTTTTACACAGACCTTAGTTATCCAGGTGGTTTTTGCCTGGGGGGAGGGCAGTGGGAGACCTCTCACCCCACCCTGTGGTATACAGTCTGAAGCTAATTAAGACTGAGAACAACAATTAGACTGAAGGCAGAGGAGGATTTCTGGAGGCTTTGAGTCTTTACCTGATAACTTCTGGGCCTGGGGCCAGGAAAAGCAGCGCCTGGTGCGCATGCTGGGCCTTCCCAAAGGAAGCCACAAGCTGTGGATTACTCACAGATCCAAACAGGGGACTCCGGGCCAGTCACACACAGTGTCTGACATTGTTCTGCACTAGAGACTGGGAGTCATAGCAGATCCACCTAATACATAGACACAAACCCAAATAGGCAGCCAAACTGGGAAGACAAAAAAAAAACAAGCCCAAAATAAAAACAAGAGAGTTCTCCAGAATAAGAGGTAAATTAAATGGAGACAGAAATTTATCTGACAGAATTCAGAGTAATGATGGCAAAGATGCTCAACAGTGTGAGAAAAATTATAGTAACTATGAAGAAAGACATAGTATTAACAAAGAACACAGTGGAAGGAATACACAGCAGATTAGTAGGTCCAAGGATTGGATCAGTGAATTAAAAGATAAGATAGAAAAAAATCACTCAATCAGAGAACCAAAAAGGGAAAACAATTAAAAAACAGGAAAGCTTAAGGGATCCGTGGGACAACATAAAATGTAACAATATTCACATAATAAGTGTGCCAGAAGGAGAAGAAAGTAAG
>PVJN01052224.1:0-14183 GCA_004026805.1 Lasiurus borealis
TTGCCAACAAAATTGGAATAATCTGAACAGAGTCCAGCTGGCTAATTCTAAACATATAAATTTTCACTGGAAATAAAAAAGAGTACAAACCATAAATATATAACTATGTATTTCACAAAGCAGTCACAGCCTTTTAAAAAATATATGTATATTAGAGGCCCTGTGCACAAATTCATGCATTGGTGGGGATCCTGGGGGTGGCCTGTGGCAATTGGGCCCAGTTTTGCGCCCCCAACCTTGAAGCTTCACCTGGCTCTCTGCCTGACACCCTGTTGTAGCCCAGTGATACCCCTTCACCTGCTCTACCATCCAACCTGTGGGGTGATTGATTGGGGTTGGGGCCCCCATCAGCACCTGGGAGCGAGGCGGTGACCTCAACTCCTGCTGCTGCCACTGGTCGCTGTCTGTAGGGCAATCAATGGGGTGATTAGGTCCCCCACTCATGCCTGCCTTGACCTGGCACCACCCGTTCACCTGCTCCACCATGCCACTGCAGTCCTGCTCTCACTGGGGCCAGCAGCTCTTCCACTGCTGCCCGCTGCCAGTGCTGCATCGCTCTTGCCTGCCATGTTCCACGCTGCCCCCTGTTGGTCACCGCACATCATAGTGAGTGGTTGAACTCCTGATCAAATGACCACTGAGGGGACAATTTGCATATCAGACTTTTATCATATAGGATTTGTATTGATTTCAGAAAGGAAAGAGAGAGAGGGAGAGAGAAACAGAGAGAAACATCAATGATGAGAGAGAATCATGATTGGCTGCCAGCTGCTTCTGCATGTCCCCTAGTGGGGATTGAGCTTGAAATCTAGCATGTGCCCTGACCAGGAATCAAACCCTGAACTCCTGGTTCATAGGTCAAAACTCAACCACTGAGCCACAGAGGCTTGGCGTGATCATACTCTTGTAATCACTACCCAGATTAAGAAATGGAATATTATCAGCATCCTAAAAGTCCTCTTCATGCTATGTCTCAGCCACTGCCTTCCTCTTCAAATTAACCACTTTCCTAACTTTATCACTGGAATAGGTTTACCTATTTTTGAGCTTTATATAAATGGAATCTTTTGTGTCTAGCTTCTTTCATTTATCATTGTGCTTGTCACAGCCTTTTAGGTTGTTGTACATAGCAATTATTCATTTTTCCCCCTCATTACTTTATAATAGCTCTTATTATGCCATAATACTTTTGTGCACTGTACTGTTGATAGGCACTTGTGTAAGTTCTAGTTTTGGCCCAGACTATGATATGAAAATCATGACTAAAAGATGATCTTCTCCACATGCGTGACGACAGAAAGAAATCACATCGCTCTGGGTGATTTTTTTTCCCTTCTCCTCACAATTGCTCATGGTGATTTGCTCAGCTTCAGGTCTTTTCTAAGTTTTTCCAAAGAAAGATTCAGCACCAGCAAGTAGCTCGGCCTTGTCTTTCAGACAAGGGAACACTTCGGGGCCGTGTTCTGCTTTGGTGATACAGTTCATTCACTGTTAACAATGGTGAGATGATTGTCATTTGTGAGACCATCCTAACTGCACAATGGTTTCTGATTAGGATAAGACCGAAATGGTTGCTGATTAATGTAACACACTGCGGTTGGCCTTCAGTGCCCCGCATCACCTTAGAAGAAGGTGGCACCTGTAAAAATCAATAATGCATGAGGTGAGAAAGCTCTGAGGTAGCATTTCTGTTAAATCCAGACAGAAGGACAGAATCAAAGTTTGTCAGTCACCAAGTTTCTAGTTTTATTCATATCAAAGTGTTTATATGGAGCACACATGTTGTGGGTTAGCCAAGAGAAATATGTCATTATTTCTACCTGCAAGTAGCTTATAATATCGTTGGTTGAGACAAGGCTTTTAAACAAATACAATTAAAAGGCAATGCAGCCCTAGCCAGTTTGGCTCAGTGGATGGAATGTTGGCTCACTAACTGAAGGATCCCAGCTCCAAATCCAGTCAAGGGCACTTACCTTGGTTGCAGGCTCCATCCCTGGCCACAGGCCAGGGGGCGTAGGGTAGGCAACCATCCAAGTGAGTACATCAGTGTTTCTCTCTCTCCCCGTCTTTCTTCCACTCTTTCTAAAATCAATGGAAAAATATCCTTAGGGGAGGATTAACAACAACCAAAAAAAGACAATGCAAGGCAATAGGTGGGTAGGTTGCAAAGTATGTTATACCAATAGAAAATGTATCAGATTTAAAAGAGAAAAAAGGAAATGTGTAATCATTAAAGAGGATTGGACTTAAGATGGGTCCTGATTTTATGTGACAGTGAAATAGAATAAGTAATAAGGAACAAGACCACTCACTATAAGAGTTGTTTCTATCTTCCCACTTTTAGGCAAGGGTTGAGTGCTTAGTTGGAAATCTTAAGAATGACATTTTGAGTAATTCCTAATGTATATTGTATTCATTGCCCCTGAAGGTGCCAGAACATAAACAACCTCTTTCTAATGGTGGTATCTCATTTGGCATTCATAAAGTGATTTTATTTACAACTGGGCTATTAATTATCTTCATCGGTGACATCCTCTGAGCCATTCATTTGCAATCTTTGCATTCCAGTATTTTCCTGCTGTCTCTCTTTGTGAGTGCACTTCTCTCTCTGCAGTGATCTATGGTGCTCAAGAAAGGATTTAAAAATTGACAGACTGAAAGATACCAGCACCCGGGAGAGTTTATCAAACCTCCAGCCAGTGAACTTGGCTCAGCCAATGCCTTTAAAAGAATGAGTGTCTGAAAAGCTGCTGCAGGGCACTGTATCAAGTTAGCACTGAAAAATGAGACAGAGATCTTGAACTGTGTAAAATGGACATTCTGTTCTGTAGTGGAAAGTAAGTGTGAGAGCGAGAGAGTCGGCCAGTGGAAGAATGAAGGAGCAAATACAAACGGGTAGAGATTGATGTAAGAGACGAATTTTCCAGGGATGCTTGGAGTCTATTTTCTGAAGGGTCAGGATTCTCCTGATTGGAAACTAAAAGTTCTTTTCCTATTTTAAGGAAAATTAACAAAGAATACCAAAGCTTTACATAATAACAGGAAATCCCTTGGATTGTTTAGACACTCACTCGTCTACAGATACAGGGGGCTGAATTACTATAGGGGAAATGTTGGTAAGCATGGATCCTGCAGGAGCTGAGTGGTTTAAACTCAGAGTTGATAGCACATCAGGAAAAACAAGATGGCAATTCCAGCTCAGTATCCTTCATGGGCATCATGAAGGGATCTTAGGGAGAATCTACTTCAGCTGCTACATCGTTTCTTCCTGTTGCGGAAATGATGCTAATATAAATGAAAGGCTTTGGCCAAGGTTGTGCCACAAAGACCATAGCTCAGGTCTCTCAGCTTGGAGCTCTTTGCATGGCACTCTTCTTCCTTTGTGGTATTGTCAGTTTCAGTGTCCACGTGCTTTCTGGCTTGTCCTCTATTTTTTAAAGTCCTCACCCCAGGATATGATCCTTGATTTGGGAGGAAGGGGGGCTGGGGAGAGACAGAGACATGTCAGAGATAAACTACCAGTTGCCTTCCTGTTGGGGATCAAACTTACAACCTAGGTAGGTATGTGCCCTGAGCAGGAAACACCTGTGACCTTTTTGACATGCAGGACAATGCTCCAACCAACTGGGCAACACCAGCCAGGACTTTCTGGTTTTCTTCATAGTCCAGTGCACAATTAGTGCTGTTTTGAGAGTATTGCTTTTGGTTCACATTGTTCAAATTAGGGTTTCATCCTAACAAGAAGAAAAATGAATTTTAATGTATTTTTTCAGTATCATAATCGTGAAGAAATTTAGATGAAAACATTTCGCTCTTGATGGATGGATCTATTGATATGAATTTATATGTCTTATAAATTAAGTACATATATATGGAATAGAAAGTATTAACATTTCACTTACTGTTTCAGAATCTTAATTTACTTAACTGCAGAATTATAATACATAACATTGCTGTGTGGTGTGTTTTCTTAAAATGTGTTTTTGTTGATTGGAGAGGGAGAGAGAAAGAGAGAAAGAGAGAGAGAGAGGAAGGAAGAAATATTGATGGAAGGGAAACATCAATCAGTTGCCTCCTGAACTCCCCCTACTGGGGATTGAGCCCACGACCAGAGCATGTACCCTGACCAGGAATTGAACTGGAGAACTCTTGGTGCATTGGCTGATGCTCAACCACTGAGCCAAGTGGGCTAAGCTCTGTTCACCTTCTTCGGATAGTCATCCTCTCGTGGTTCCAGCACAGCTGTGTGGCAGGGCTGTGGTTCATGGAGTAAAGGCAGGTGGACAAGGTATAAAAGGAGAGGCAATAAGATCTTGCTTCTTATTGCCACGCCAACCAGGGCTGCCATGTGGTTTAAAATAATTGGGGACTGGGGAAGTTTGTGTTATCTGTTCCATGTTATGCAAAGACATTAATATTATTACTTAACTGCCTGCAGCTTTACTGCCTCATGTAGGTGATTGAAGCACATCACATACAACTCCAGCTCCACAGGAAGTGTCGAGGGTCCTCCTTAAAGCTCCTTAATTCTGATTATAGATCACCTTCCTTGTTAAAATTGTAGTCACATGTAAACTGTAATCTGTAAAAGCTGTGACTCTGGAAATCACTATGGCAGGGGAGTGTCACTTATATTTTAAAAAATCACCAATTAGGAGAGGTCACAAGGAAACAGAGGCACATTAAGCAACGGAAGGCTTGGTATTCAGAGCGTTAAAATAACCATTTATTTTGAATGCTCATTTGAAGCAGAATTTTTGTGACAACCCCCCCGTGCGCCCTGTCTATACTGATGTTAACAGATGTCCCACCTTCCCAAACCGAGACGCAGGCTTGGCAGCTTCTCCGCTCCTAAATTCAATTGTGGCTGCAAATGTGATAACGGAGCCACCTTTCCAACTTTTAATTGGATCCGCTTTTGGCACAGGCAACCTTCATATCCCACCATATGGGTAATGGCGGTGCAAGGTGCTGCCTCCTGCCCTTCCTGTAATTTAGTCAACTTTTGATTATCTGCAGAGGCGCTGGCTGCGAGGTGGATCGGTCACAGCTCTTACAACCCCCACCAGCAGTCCCTGCACCTAACACCTAGCTAGGCTGTCTCCCCATGTTGTCACATGGTTTAGTCTTGGGAACTATAAACTTATCTTAATATTCACTTGGCAGAGCACCAACCATTGACCTGATGCCGATTCACCATTCCTTGCCATGGGAAGATCCGTTGCAAATGTAAGAGTCACATGATCTAAGAGGTCATCCTTGTCTTATGAACTACAGAATATAGAACAACTCACATGATCCAGACGCCAGTCCTGTGGCTAGAAAGGTACTGTAGTTAGATAGACTGAGTTTGAGGAAGGAGGAGTGACTTCTCTAGGGCCATCGTATAGGTATGGAGTGTGACTTTAACCTTACGTTAGGGCTCTAACTTCTCTATGACTTTCCCCAAGAGGACATGGGGGTTATTTAGGTGATCTCTATTTTGATTGTGTATGCTACAGTTTCCCTTTATTAGTACAAGTAATGGAGAGTTTGAGCTTGAATAAACACAGGGAAGATATAGGGTGTATAGGTAAAGCAGGGAAATGTCCATATCATATCCACTAACTCTTCCTAAATATTTCTCTTTATCTCCCTTATTTTTTAAAAAATATATTTTATTGCTGAGACTGGTTTGGCTCAGTGGATAGAGCGTTGGCCTGCGGACTGAAAGGTCCTGGGTTCGATTCTGGTCGGGGGCATGTACCTTGCTTGCGGGCACATCTCCAGTGTGGGGCGTGCGGGAGGCGGCTGATCGATGTCTCTCTCTCATCGATGTTTCTGACTTTCTGTCTCTCTCTCCCTTCCTCTCTGTAAAAAATCAATAAAATGTATTAAAAAAATATATATTTTATTGATTTTTTTACAGATTTTTGTAAAAAAAATTTTTTACAGATTTTTGTAAAAAATCAATAAAATGTATTAAAATATATATATTTTATTGATTTTTTTACAGATTTTTGTAAAAAATCAATAAAATATATTAAAAAATATATATATTTTATTGATTTTTTTACAGAGAGGAAGGGAGAGAAACAGAAAGTAAGAAACATCGATGAGAGAGAGACATCGATCAGCCGCCTCCCGCACGCCCCACACTGGAGATTATGCCCGCAAGCAAGGTACATGCCCCCGACTGGAATCGAACCCGGGACCCTTCAGTCCGCAGGCTGATGCTTTATCCACTGAGCCAAACCGGTCTTGAACCTTCCTTATTTTTTTTAAAAATATATATTTTAATTATTTCAGAGAGGAAGAGAGAGACAGAAATATCAGTGGTGAGGGAGAACCATTGATCAGCTGCCTCCTGCATGCCCCATATTGGGGATCAAGCCTGCAACCCAGGCATGTGTCCTGACTGGGAATCGAGCCATAACCTCCTGGTTCATAGGTCCCTTCTCAACAAGTGAGCCACGCTGCCATCCTCTGCGGTTCCAGGCATAGCTGTGTGGCAGGGCTGTGGTTCTTGGAGTAAAGAGCAGGTGGACAAGGTATAAAAAGAGAGGCAATAAGATTTTGTTGTACAGCTTGTTCCCAAGGGCATTAAAACAGTTGTCATGGAATCATAAAATTTCAGTCCAACATCATATATATTTTGAGTGCCTATTAAAGTACTTGAGGACACTTGGTTAGGCTTGGGGAATTAAAAGACTAAAATACAGTGGTACCTTGAGATACAGGTGCCCTAACATACGATATTTTTGAGATACGAGCCGTCGAGCGAGCGATTTTTGCTTTGAAATATGAGCAACATTTGAGATACAAGTAATCGTGTGGATTGGCCAGCTGCACACGACTCACCAGTTTACCTGGACTTGAGGGTCTCATAGTTTCCCACGCCTCAAGGTTACGGAACGAATTAAACTCCTCTCTCAAGGTACCACTGTACATTGTTTTTAAGGTACTTACTGGTTAAAGAAAAAGAAAGACACAAACAATTATGACACCTAGTAAATATAAAATTAAAGATGAGTTTGAAGGGCCGTGAGAACCTAGAGGAGAGGAAAAACTAATTCAGTATGGTGGTAAATTTCAACCCTTCCTGATTTATTTCGGGCACATATGGGAGGGAGAAGGTTCTAATAATCAAGAACTTAAGCATCTCTCTGGAGTCAAATGAAGCCATCATTCCAAATTAAAGCCGAGTGTATAGAAATCCTTAATCTTGTAAGACCATAGCCAAACCCTTCATTATCAACTGTTTGGGGCCACATTTGGAAGGAGGCTTTTTGCTCGCAGTGTATGCAGTCAGCATAAAAGCATGCGGCTGAATAAAGCAGAGCCATAGCTCTCAGCAGCAAAGTAGCACAGACCACTGGGGGATGCAAATGAACAGAACCCAAGTCCCTGTATTTGAAAAGCTGCTTGGGTTGCAGCAACTGCCCTGGATGCTTCCGAGGCCCGTTGAGCTAGCGAAGGTCCAGGCAGCGGATGGTGCCAGGGAGAGCTCAGAGCAATAACGATGGTCCGGGCCGGGGTGGGGGCGGGAGGGATGAAGCCACTTTCCGAAATGCCACTTCCGGGCAGGGCAAGGAGGTGGCCTCTTCAGTTTGGGAAACACTCGTGTTCAGGCTGCAAGGTCTCCGGGCAGCAGAAGGGTTTCTGGAACCTGTCCTGCCTCCTCGTTCTTCTGCCAAAATAGGAGTGTTTACCCAGATGCAAAAGATGAAAAATCATGACATTAAAAAAGATTGGAGTGCTTAAAAAATACGGGTTTAATTAAGCATGCCTACCGTTTGGGGATGGAAGGATTCGGATTTGGAGAGGCATAGGGAAGATGGAGCATCTGTCTTTTCACTACCTCCCTCATCATGGTGCCACTGTGGCTCACTCCTTGGCCAAGTAGATGGAAATGATTCTTTATTTTTATTTTTGCATTTTTATTAAACTTACTGGGGTGACATTGGTTAATGATCCTTTTATGTGTTTTTAGGCTTTAATAAATTGATCACTCATGCCTTTTTTTTACAGTTTTTATTGAATTTATTGTGATGACATAGGTTCATAAAATTATATAGCTTTCAGGTGTACGATTCTATAATACATTGTCTATATATTGCACTCTGTTCACCATTTATGTTTTTACTAAATGTTAGCTGATTAAACACACACTTCTCTGGTACACAAAAGAAGTGCTGTGTGCATATGCGGGGAGTGGTGATGTGTTTGTATGTGTGGACTGGAGAGCATAGCAGAATTACTGGACATTGTGGTAATTTAGAGGGACATGAAGGTCTACAATTCCATTTTCTTTTCTGCTGTCTCTTTCTCCGTAAGTAGCTCTAATGGTGGTAGTGGCCACACTATGAAGTAAGTTGGCTGTGTGATTATCTGGAAAGGAATGGTTCTGGAACAGAGAGAAGTGAATTTGAATCCCACTCTTATTGCTTAGGAGAGAGCAAAAATGGCTCACTCCCCTGTAAATGCAGACCATTAATTCTCATTTTGCAGAGTCATAATCCCTTCAGAGTTTGGGAACATGCACACATGTGCTTACGGGTGGGTATGCTCATGTTCTCTGCATTCTTTTGTAAATCTTCACCTGAGGATATGTTTTTTATTGACAGGTTTTTTTTTTTTTGGTTTTTTTTTGAGAGAGAGAGAGAGAGACATCAGATGTAAAACATCAAATGATTGCCTCCTATATGTGCTCTGACCAGATATTGAACCTGCACCTAGATATGTGTCCAGACTGGGAATGGAACCTACAACCATTTTGGGTTCAGGACAACAGTCAACTGAGCCACCTGGCCAGGGCCTCTGCTCTACGTTCTTACCATGCCTCATGACTGTGGCTCTGTAGCTGTCCCCCATCACAAAGCATGGCGTGCTGGGTTAGCTGTCATCTGTGATGGGGGAACTCACAGCACTCTGGGTTTGCAGCAGCAGAACATGGGTTGGGGATTGGGATTGGTGGGATGCAAATGGTGCTCCAATCTGCCTTGCTTCATTCATAACATGTCCTGAAAGAAGCAGTTTGTTCCCAGACCTTCCATGACCTTCATCAGACCTTGCCTTGTAGCTTCTGGATTATTTTCTATCTTAATAGTATTTTGAAACCGGTCCCTTTGGCCAGCGGGAAGACAGATGCCAAGCAATTCCCTTTCAAATCTAATTCTCCTCTGCCTTTGACTCAGGTCTCCCGGCACTAAATTCTCCCCCAAATTTAACTCCACACCCTAAAATTATATGGAGAGATAGACACATGTCACCAGCCTGCCTGTTCCACAAACAGCTCAGCTTTGAATCTCACGTTTGAATGTCTGCAGCCCAAAGAAAGCAGCCAGGCTCTCTTGTAACTGGAAGATTTCACAAATTAGTATGCCACAGTGATAATTCAGAAAGTAGTGATTCTTATATTTATCAACTCCATTGCAATGACAAATAAATGTAATGCACTTTGTCAGTGTAAACTGAGCTTTGATAACTATATTCAGGATTTATCCGAGTTATAAGAACAGAACAACAGAATTATATTCTGTTACATAATAGTACTTGGACTTATATAGTGCCTTTAAAAACACTTCTAAAACCATCTCACTTTTAAAAACGATTTAAAAAACATTCACTCAAGTATATCTAAATAGGCATACTACTAACCATATCTTCATTGTGTTTTACAAGGAATAATAACAATAACTAACAATAATGAGTATCATAGATAATATTTATTAGAACATTTACTGAGATCAAGCATAGTGCTCAGCAATTTACAGATGTTAACACATTTAATCCTCTTTACAACCCTATGAGGTGAATATGGTTACCATGAAAATTTTATAGAAGAGGAACCTGAGGGTCAGAGAGGGTAAATAGTTTGCCTACTTATTTTTTTTTATTGATTAAGGTGTGGCATATGTGTCCTTATTTCCCCCTTAGCTCCCATCCTCCCGCTCATGCACTCACCCCTCTGTTGTCTGTGTCCCTTGGTTAGGCCCATATGCATGCATACAAGTCCTTTGGTTGATCTCTCCCCTTTACTCCCACTCTCCCCTACCTTGCCTCCAAGGTTTGAAGGTCTGATCGATGTTTCTCTGCCTCTGGAACTGTTTTTGTTCATCAATTTATGTTGTTCATTATATTCCATAAATGAGTGAGATCATGTGATACTTTATCTTTCTCTGACTGGCTTATTTCACTTAGCATAATGCTCTCCAGTTCCACCCATGTTATTGCAAATGGTAGGAATTCCTTCTTTTTGAGAGCAGTGTAGTATTCCATTGTGTAGATGTACCACAGTTTTTAATCCACTCATCTGCTGATGGGCACTTAGTCTGTTTCCAAATCTTAGCTATGGTAAATTGTGCTGCTATGAATATAGGGGTGCATATATCCTTTCTGATTGATGTTTCTAGCTTCTTGGGATATATTCCTAGAAGTGGTATTACTGGGTCAAATGGGAGTTCTATTTTTAGTTTTTTTGAGGAAACTCCATACTGTTCTCCATAGTGGCTACACCAGTCTGCATTTCCACCAGCAGTGCACCAAGCTTCCTTTTTCTCCACATCCTCACCAACATTTGTTATTTATTGATTTGTTGATGATAGCCATTCTGACAGGTATGAGATGGTACCACATTGTCATTTTGATTTGCATCTCTCGGATAATTAATGACTTTGAGCATGTTTTCATATGTCTCTTGGCCTTCATTCTGTCTTCTTTTGGAAAGTCTCTATTTAGGTCCATTGCCCATTTCTTGATTGGGTTGTATATCTTCCTTTTGTTGAGTTGTATGAGTTCCCTGTAGAAGTTGGAGGTTAAATCCTTATCAGCGATAACATTGGCAAATATGTTCTCCTATGTAGTGATCTTTCTTGTTGTTTTGTTGATGGTTTCTTTTGCTGTGCAAAAGCTTTTTATTTTGATGGAGTCCCATTTGTTTATTTTCTCTTTAGCTTCCTTTGCCCTAGGAGCAATATCAGTGAAGAAGTTCCTTTGGCATATGTCCTAGATTTTGCTGCCTATGGATTCCTCTAATATTTTTATGATTTCCCATCTTTGTTTAAATCCTTCATCCATTTTGAGTTTATTTTTGTGTAAGTTGGTTGTCTGGTTTCATTTTTTTGCATGTATCTGTTCAATTTTCCCAACACCATTTATTGAAGAGACTGTCTTGACTTCATTTTATGTTGTGCCTCCTTTGTTGAACATTAATTGGGCATAGAGGTTTGGGTCAATTTCTGGGTTCTCTATTCTATTCCATTGATCTATATGTCTGTTCTTGTGTCATTACCAGTCTGTTTTGAGAACAGTGGCTTTGTAATACAGCTTGATATCTGGTATTGAGATCCCACCTACTTTGTTCTTCTTTCTTATGATTGCTGCAGCTATTTGGGGTCTTTTTTTTTTATTCCAGATGAATTTTTGGAGAGTTTGTTCCAGGTCTGTAAAATATGCCATTGGTATTTTAATGGGGATTGCATTGAATCTATAGATTGCCTTGGGTAGAATGGACATTTTGATGATGTTGATTCTACCAATCCATGAACATGGTATGTTCTTCCATCTGTTTACATCTTCCTGTATCTCTTTTTTCAGTGTCCTATAGTTTTTTTGCATATAGGTCTTTTACCTCTTTAGTTAGGCTTATTCCTAGGTATCTTAATTTTTTGGTATGATGGTAAATAGGATTGCTTTTTTAGTCTCTCTTTCTGTAAGTTCACTACTGGTGTATAGAAATGCCAAAGATTTATTGGCATTAATTTTGTATCCTGCTACATTGCCAAATTCATATATTAAGTCTGTTAGATTTTGATGGAGTCTTTATGGTTTTCTATGTACAGTAGCATGTCATCTGTGAATAAGGACAGTTTTACTTCTTCTTTTCCAATTTAGATACATTTTATTTCTTCTTCTTGTCTGATAGCAATGGCTAGTACTTCCAGTACTATGTCGAACAGGAGTGGTGAGAGTGGGCATCCCTGTCTTGTTCCTGTTTTTAGAGGAAATGGTTTTAGTTTTTGTACATTGAGTGTGATGCTGGCTGTGGGTTTATCATATATGGCATTTATGATCTTGAGGTATGATCCTTCTATTCCAACCTTGCTGAGAGTTTTTATCAAGAAAGGGTGTTGGATTTTGTCAAATGCTTTTTCTGCATCAATTGATATGACTATGTGATTTTTATCTCTCACTTTGTTTATGTGATGTATCACGTTTATTGATCTGCAGAAATTGTACAATCCTTGCATTAGGGATAAATCCTGCTTGGTCATGGTGTATGATCTTTCTGATGTACTGCTAGATCCAATTTGCTAGGATTTTGTTGAGAATTTTGGCATCTGTGTTCATGAAGGATATTGGTCTGTAATTCTCTTTCATTGTGTTGTCTTTATCTAGTTTTGGTATTAGGGTGATGCTGGCTTCATAGAATGAGTTTGGAAGTGTGTCCTCCTCTTGAATTTCTTAGAATAGTCTGAGGAGGATAGGTTTTAGTTCTTCCTTGAATGTTTGGTCTAAATCTCCTGTGAAGCCATCTGGTCCCAGGCTTTTGTTCGCTGGAAGCTTTTTGGTGACTGCTTCAATTTCTTCCATAATTATTGGCCTATTAAGATTTTTAGAATCTTCCTCATAGAGTTTTGGAAGGTTGTATTTTTCTAGGAATATGTCCATTTCCTCCAGGCTGTCCAGCTTTTTGGAATAGAGTTGTTCATAGTATTTTTAACAATTTTTTTATATTTTGGTGGGATCTGTTGTTATTTTAACTCTATCATTTCTGATTTTGTTTATTTGAATCCTCTCTCTTTGCTTCTTGGTGAGTCTGGCTAGAGGTTCATCAATCCTTTTTATTACTTTATTAATTAATTAATTAATTAATTTTATCTAAGACTAGTCAAATGATTCTTATAAATCTAGGACAAACAATTTAAAAATTGAAGTATAACTGATACACTAAAAGATGATTTATATAAAATATTTCATTATCAGAGAAGAAAGTTAAAATTGGTTTTGACAACAAATAGAAAACAGTTTCAGACATAGTAGATAGCAATCCAAATGTGTAAATAATCACTTTAAGTATGAATGGTCTATATGCACTAATTAAAAAACAAAGATAGACACAGAGGATAAACAAACAAAAATACCAAATTATGTGTAGTCTAACAGAAACTCATATAGAATATAAAGACTCTCATAGTGTGAAAGCAAAGGAATAAGAAATATATACCTGTTCACACTAATGAAAACAAAACAAG
The DNA here is from genome assembly GCA_004026805.1 of Lasiurus borealis. Classification (NCBI taxonomy): domain Eukaryota; kingdom Metazoa; phylum Chordata; class Mammalia; order Chiroptera; family Vespertilionidae; genus Lasiurus; species Lasiurus borealis. The sequence continues at coordinate 13,236 of PVJN01052224.1, forward strand.
AGGAACTGTATTATTTTCAAATAAAGCAGACCTCAGATCAATAGAAATTATTACAAATAAGTAGAGATAACACATTATGATTAAGGAATTGATTCTGCAATAATAAATAATAATCCTGAATGTCTATGGACCTTAAATTATAATGTCAAAATATAGGAGGTAAAAATTAATAGAACTGAACAGACCATGTTAGGAATTGATAGATTAAGTAGATAGAAAATCAATAAGGATATAGCTGACCTGAACAAGACTATCAATCAGCTTGATCATATTGATATTCATAGAAAACTTCATCCAATCTTAGAAGAATATACATTCTTTCTATCTTGCATAAAACATTTACCAAAATCAACCACATTTTGGTAATAAAATAAATCTTAACAAATTTAATAAAATAGAAGTCATATAACATTTTTTCTCAGACCAATATGGAACTAAACTAGAAATCAAGAAAAAATAGCTGAAAATGAAACAATGCATTTCTAAATTATACTTAAAATCTCAAGAGAAATTTGAAAGTATTACAAAGTAAATGAAAACAAAAATATAACCTATCAAACATCAATCTTGTTTATCCTTTCTAAGAACCAGCTCTTGATTTCATTGATCTTTTTATTATTATTTTTTTGTCTATATTTCATTTATTTCTGCTCTAATCTTTATTATTTCCTTCCTGCTCACTCTGGGCTTTTCTTGTTGCTCTCTTTCTAATTCTTTGAGTTGTATCATTAGATGATCTTCTACCATTTTTTCTTGGTTTTTTTTTTTTTTTTTTTTTTTTTTTTTTTTTTTTTTTTTTTTTTTTTTTTTTTTTTTTTTTTTTTTTTTTTTTTTTTTTTTTTTTTTTTTTTTTTTTTTTTTTTTTTTTTTTTTTTTTTTTTTTTTTTTTTTTTTTTTTTTTTTTTTTTTTTTTTTTTTTTTTTTTTTTTTTTTTTTTTTTTTTTTTTT
>PVJN01052225.1:0-14182 GCA_004026805.1 Lasiurus borealis
CAAAAATCTCGTATGTTAGGGCGCTCGTATCTCGAGGTACCACTATATTTAAAAAAAAAAGGAAGGAATTGCCGGGGAGTGGAGAGGCTGAGCAACCCATCTCATGGTAATGAGACATTTTTCCCTCCTCCTGAGGTCAGAGGCTGAGGACGTGAAATATGTCACCCAAGATCCAGCATCTCTAAGCGGCCGAGCTCAGCCTGAACTGACGTCTTCTGTTCCTCCATCCTGTCTGGGCTTACACATGACTGATTTGACCTGATGGAAGTTACAGTGGGAAACTGGACAGGCCACCCACAGCTGATCCAGCATCTGCATAGCTATCACCAGCCCGGGGTGATCGGAAAGGGAGAGCCAGCAAAACCCATCAAAGAGGACCTTGTGTCAACGAAGCGTGGGCAGAGGCTGTGAACGGACGGAAAAGGGAGGACGCAGGTTAAGAGAGTGGGTTACTCATCGGTTCAGGATACACGCCTTGACTTTGGGCAGAGGCAGGAGAGAGAATAAAACACGAACAGAGTGTGAGCTATGTCAGAAAGGTATGTTATTGGAGAAGCAGCTACAACACTTGCAGGGGGGAATGTGGTCAGGGGTGGCCGGTGACACGCTGAGATGCTGCCTCCAGCAGGCGCAGGGATGATCTGTGCCTTACACGGCGCAGAGAGATGGCTCCCTGCCAAGGTTATAAGTGCAGAGAGTGACAGACAGTCCTTGGGCAGAGTCCGTGGAGGGACAGAGTGGAGACTCCCAGAAGAATCTGCAGTCAGACACGAGCGGCCTTGGAACAGATGGCGTGTCCTGGCTGCAGAAAAGCCCAGCATGCACTGCTTTATTTTGCAAACTTGTCAAATCAGTGTTCTCAGAAAGACCAGAGTTAGGCTTGGCCAGGGAGGGGAATAAGCAAAGGTCACAAACCATTACAGTGCGAGGCGAGGAAGGGGTCAAGAAATCCAAACCCCAGCCCAAACCGGTTTGGCTCAGTGGATAGAGCATCATCCTGCGGACTGAAGGGTCCCGGGTTCGATTCTGGTCAGGGGCACGTGTCTTGGTTGCGGGCACATCCCCAGTGGGGGGCGTGCAGGAGGCGGCTGATTGATGTCTCTCTCTCATTGATGTTTCTGACTCTCTGTCCCTCTCTCTTCCTCTCTGTGAAAATTCAATAAAATATATTAAAAAAAAAAGATACCATAAACTTCTAAAAAAAAAAAAAAAGAAAGAAAGAAATCCAAACCCCAAACTAACTCAAACAGAGAGAAGGACCAGAAGGCCCCACCAACCAATGGGAGCAGTGATTGACACATACTAGGCTCTCTGACACAGTTAACAGCTATCAACTATTAATAGCTGATAGCTGTTGAATTGAACAAATACACAGGGCACTCCTTTGCATAAGACTGTCTGGTTTCTAATGATTTATTTGTGCCCACGTACGTGCCCTGCGGTTCCATGCTTGGGGTGAGCTGCACTTGAAGTTGCAACTTGGCTTCAGGGCTCAGCTCTGACGCCGAGGAGCCAGGCAGCCTTGGCAGGAGAGGTGGCGGAGGAAAGCAGCCAGGTTAACCGACTCCCCATCGGTCAGTGGTTAACTGACTCCCCATCGGTCAGCGGAGACACCTGCCTGGCTTGTCTCAGAGAGGCCTGTGCAGAAGAGGATCAGGTGCGATGGATGAGAAGTGCCTTTAAACTCCGAGGAATGCGGCGAACACAAGGGCCTTCTTTCGACGTGGCCTCTGTCCATTGTGCCCTGTGGTGTGAGTGCTTGGCTGTTTGACTTTGACTCAGTCACCGGATGACAACCGCCCGGGACAGAGGTGCTCCTGTCCTGTCCTTGGGAAGGGAAACCAGCTCGCTTTGAAGTTGACTGGGAACAGTCTGCACCAGGACTGAGACCAGGACGCAGGCAGAGCCCTGGATAGCCAACGATGACATTAATGGACTCGTGTCAAAGCGGGGGCAGAGGGGGTGCAGCGTGGAGATAGCCATCCCACAGCCCCTGGCTGCACGGTTCCTTTGGGAAAGAGGCAAGTCATTGCTAACGCTTCAGAGGCCCAGAGTGCCACTCTGGCTGAGCCAAATCTTTCTTTCCCTCGGTGTGCAGCTTTGGGTTTCCAGACCAAAAGGACAGGACCTTACACTGATCCCTACTTCATTTTACTACATTTTCCCTTTGGGACTTTTTAAAAAATATGGGCTCAGTACACGGACAACTAGATTTAAGGCTGAAGTGAGAGTCGGGAGGAATGTCCCTGGATCTCCATGTCCTGGGTGTGCCGGAAACCAAACACTGTCTCGCTCATAGAGAGATGTGGACAGGAGACCAGAAGGCTGGTCAACCTTCATTGCTCTGAAAGGTCAGAGCTAATCACTCACTGTTTAGCTGAAACATTGTTAGCTGAAGCAGCCTCTACCTGTTTGTTTCATGTAAATTTCTGTTCTTGGAATTTCCTGCCTAAAGGCTATGGGTGTGTCCCAAAGTCTTAATAAAAGGGAGAAAAAGGCCAGAGCAAGGGGTAGTCCTTTCCACTAGAGCAGCGGTTCTCAACCTTCCTAATGCCTCGACCCTTTAAGACAGCTCCTCATGTGGTGGTGACCCCCAACCATAAAATGATTTCCGTTGCTACTTCATAACTGTCATTTTGCTACTGTTATGAACTGTAATGTAAATATCTGATATGCAGGATGTATTTTCATTGTTACAAATTGAACATAATTAAAGCATAGGGATTCATCACAAAACAATATGTAATTGTACATTGTGAAATATTTATTTCTAATTACAAATAAATGAAATTTTGTCTTGAATCGTGGTGTAGCATGGGTAACAGTCTTCATAGGACAACAGTCAACTACATGGCTACACTTTGCTACACCGAGGAGCAGTCTGTTGGTTCCTAAGACCATGGGAAATAGGTGTTTTCCAATAGTCTTAGGCGACCCCTGTGAAAGGGTCATTCCACCCCCAAAGGGGTCATGACCCACAGGTTGAGAACCGCTGGTCTAGAAAAAAAGACCCTGAATGGATGAACACCCTGGCAGGTCAGGTTGAACCAGAACAAATAATTCACTCCCTGCATCCTGCGGTCCTGGGACCGCTGTGTATGAAGGATTTCTCTCCCACGGTTCTTTGGGGAGATACTGGGCTGGCCCAGGGCGGGGCTCACTGGCGATGGCTGCACCACCCCACGCCCGGCGCCCCACCCTGCGGCTGCGATAAGGCGCCCGGAGCGCAGAGCGTGCCCCGTGCATTCCTTCTCGGCCAGGCTGTCAACGCGTTCCTACCGGGGTGCCAACGGATTAGCAAGCTGCTGCCTGGGAAACCTGATCGCGTTCCACCGTGTGAGGTCCACAAACATGTAGTAACCGCCCGCCGAGCCCACGGCACTGTGAGTGGCACTGAGGCCAGAGCCCCGACCAGACAGGCATGCCCTCCGAGGCCTCACATTTTATTGGGGAAGTCAGACACTGAGCCACGGATCGCAGAGATTGTAAGAGGAAGAGGCACATCAAAGAGAGCCCTCGGGCCCTAGCTGGCTTGGCTCAGTGGATAGAGCGTCGGCCTGTGAACTGAAAGGTCCCAGGTTTGATTCCCATCAAGGGCACATGCTCAGATTGTGGGCTTGATCCCGTGTGGGGCTTGCTGGAGGCAGCCAATTCATGATTCTCTCTCATCATGGATGTTTCTATCTCTGTCTCCCTCTTCCTTCCTCTCTGAAATCAATAATTAAAAAAAAATTATATATATATATTAAAGAAAAGAGGGACCTGGGCACTGAGCCCAGACAGGGAGAGGGTCAGGAAGTGACATTCCATCTAAACTCCAGAAACGAGTGGGACTGGGTACATGCAGAGAGGAGAGGACGGAGAATGTTCTAGAAAGAGATGAGCAGGTATAGGACTGCCCTAAGGTAGAGGGAAACAGAAAAGCTTCCCTGACAGGAATGTCGTGAGTCAGCGAGGAAGCTGGGGAGGAGGAGCCAGGTCACACGCCTTGCAGACCGTTTCAGCTCTTGAGGGTTTTGTTCTGAGAGTACCGGGAAGCCAATTAAAGCTTTCCATGGGGAGTGCAAGAATCAGATTTGCATTTTAAAAATGCAAATGGACCGAGCGTGGAAAACAGACTGAAAAGGATGAGAGACCAGCTGGGAGTCTCTGGCAACAGAACCCATCGGCAATGGTGGCACACTGAACAGAGGTGGGCGCAGCGACGACTAAGAAAGTGAATATAGAGTTGAAAGCCATTTTGGAGGTTAAATATCCAGATGTGGGGGTTCATCAGATAGAGTCCAAAAGGGATGGGGCCTGCCCTTTGCTAAAGCAGGGGGCGGGAGGGAGTCAGCCAGGGAAAAAGCAGGGCCGTGCTTGGGAAGTGTTGTGTCTGGGGACATTGGGACAAACTGTGTGCGTCCTGTGACACTCTGAGCCTGACAACGGAGCCGTGGCAATGCCCCCCAGAGACAGGCCTCCCATGCCAAACCAGCTCAGGTAGGTAACGGGCTTGGCAATCTGGAATTACTGAGGTGTGTGTCTGAAGGCCAGAGAGAAAAGTTGCAAAATGACTTTAAAAATATATATATATTTTATTGATTTTTTTACAGAGAGGAAGAGAGAGGGATAGAGAGCTAGAAACATTGATGAGGGAGAAACATCAATCAGCTGCCTCCTGCCAGCTCCTCACTGGGATGTGCCCACAACCAAGTTGCATGCCCTTGACCGGAATAGAACCTGGGACCCTTCAGTCCGCAGGCCGACACTCTATCCACTGAGCCACACCGGTTTCAGCACAAAATGACTTTTAAAAACTGTATTGAAGCGAAGTCCCAGCATATGGCTTAAACATCCATTTTGTAGAGAGTCTGTTACTTTTGTGTTTTTTTTGTTTTGTTATTTTTTAGGTAAGATTCGCATAAGATAAAATTCACCATTTTAACAACTTTAAAATGTACCATACAGAGGTTTCCTCTACGTCCACTACCTAATTCCAGAACATTCCATCACCCCTACAAGGAGCCCTGGACCCACCACGCAGTCACTCCTGATTTCCTCTTGCCCGTGTGTAGGTTCATGCCTCAGACTTCTCTGTTGTCGCTGGGAACCAGCCGTTTTGAATGTCTTAGAGCGCCCGCTCTGGCAGGCGGACCCTCCTCTCTCTCTCCTCAGGGTTTGCCGTTGATGCTGGTGGTTCCCGGTTGTTTGTTTAGGACGTTTTTGGAACTAATTTTTAAACGGCGCATTCTTCCTCACGCGTGCCCACTGAAGCGTCTACTTTATTAACTTAATAGTCAGCTAATGATTCAACAGAACTTTCCTGAAATGCCTGGAACCCAAGCCATAAAAATACGCCAGTCTTTGCAGAAGAGCAGTTCACAACTCGGCATCAGCCTTCGCCTCCCGCTCGTGGGGCCTGAAGGTCAGCGGGAGGTGAGAGCTTAGCGCCTCTCTGGTCTTTTCTGAGCAGACACCCTGCCCTGGGCCTGTGGGTGGTCTTCTAGATTCCCAATACATGTGGAAACGTCTCAAAACCCACTGGGGATGTGCCTGCAACCAAGATACAAGTTTTAACGTCTTAAAACTCCCCATCCTTCCCCCCTAGCCTTTTTTAAAAAAAGATTTTATTGATTTCATAGAGGAAAGGAGAGAGAAATATCAATGATGAGAGAGAATCATTGATCAGCTGCCTTCTGCATGCCCCCTCCTGGGGATGGAGCCCACAACTCAGGCATGTGCCCTTGACCAGAATTGAACCCGGGACCCTTCAGTCTGCAGGCCAATGCTCTATCCATTGAGCCAAACTGGCTGGGGCCCTCCCTAGCCTTTGGTTTGGGGAATGTGTGCCTACCTGTTATCCCTTGTTCTGCCAGCAGTGGCTAACACATTCGCCTTTAAAGGTTTGTAAAAAAATGCTCACCGCCACCCCACTCCCTGGCCCAGGTAGCTGTCGGTCCACCCTGGGAGGAGGGTTCCAAGCTCTTCGTACCAGTGCAGGGAGTCACCAGCCAGGTCAAACCACACAACCACAATTTTTTTAAAATACATTTTATTGTTTTTTTTTACAGAAAGGAAGGGAGAGGGATAGAGAGTTAGAAACATCGATGAGAGATAAACAGCAACAGCTGCCTCCTGTACACCCCCTACTGGGGATGTGCCTGCAACCAAGATACATGCCCTTGACCGGAATCGAACCTGGGACCTTTCAGTCCAAAGGCCGACGCTCTATCCACTGAGGCAAACGGGTCTCGGCACAACCACAGTTCTTTGAGAGCCAGGCCTGCCCATTTCCTCCAGCACCAGGAACCCACCCCAGCAGCACAGGTTCCATCTTCAAGACTGCCGCTGAGCTGGGGGAGGTGGGTGAGTGGGGCCAGGACAAGCTTAAATGCCACCAAGGTTTCCCACAGAGATGCAGTGTTTATTCTTTTTTTAAAAATATATTTTATTGATTTTTTACAGAGAGGAAGGGAGAGGGATAAAGACTTAGAAACATTGACGAGAGACATTGATCAGCCGCCTCCTGCATGCCCCCCACTGGGGATGTGCCTGCAACCAAGATACAAGCCCCTGACTGGAATCAAACCCAGGACCCTTGAGTCTGCAGGCTGAAGCTCTATCCACTGAGCCACACCGGTTTCGGCTAGTGTTTTATTCTTGAATCAGTCTTCACCTGTTGCTATAAGCCTTTGACTAGTTTCCAGAGTTTCAATGATATTGATTTGGCCAATTTATTCCCTGTTTTTGTCAAGAGAATGGACTCGGAGTTACCTACTCTGCTCTCTCTCAGGCCTCTGAGCAGTGTGTCTGTGCCTAAAAGAATTACAGGCGTGGAGTGTTGGATGAATCTGTGATGTTTGACAAGAAACCCAGGGACAGAGAAGCTAAGGATCGCCAGTGGCTTCTTCCAGACGAGTAATATCCGTGTGATGTGACGAGGACAGGAAAGTAGATCCCCTGAGCACAGACACCACGGGTGGAGTGAAGAAGCTGAACATAGGAAGATCCCACTCTGATTGAATATTGACTTCTCCCTTGCACCATCTACCTTAATGAATCCTAATGGTTAAGTATTCCATGCTGGCACTGGTTAGGAGTCAGAAGAAAGAGCAAACTACATCTGTGCCCTTAGGAAATGTGTAATTTTGCTGCTGAGATGGCATTGTTGGGAATTCATGCAGGGGAGGTGGACATACGTTGCTGTAATAGGATCAGCATTAGTATTTATAGGGACTTCTTCAGGATTTGTAAGGACTAGCCCTATACTGTCCAGAGGGGAACTACAGGCTGCCTGGGGACTTTTCAAATGCAAAGTTAGATGGGTTAACATGAACTAAAATGGAAAGTTCAGTTTTTCAGTCACAAGAGCCACATTCCAAGTGTTCAGTTGCTGTCCTGGCTAATGGCTCTTGTATTGGACAGGAAGTCCATTTGCAGGAAGTTCTGTTGGGCAGTGCGTGGCTAAGGTATGGAAACCCCACTCAGAAGACAATGTGTTTATTCCTTTTGAGAAACTTCACGTCCTGGAACAAAATCAGACACCGAAGCCAGGAACCATAGAAGGCTGGACATAGATGGATGCTCCGGTAGGTCAAGATCATGTCCTCCCTGTGACACGTTCTCTCTGGAGGGCTTCCTCAGATTTTCCCGGGAGACAGAGGCGTCAGCGGGGCAGCCCCTCTGGGAGTGAAGGCCCCCAGAGGGAAAGGGGGAGTCTGGCTTTGCCCAGAGTCTGTCCCTCAGGTTGGTCCTGCTAAGTCTCAGGTCCCCAGTGCTCCCCGCGGCCCGGCTGCCTGCCGTGATGCTGTCATAAAGTAGCCACCTGGGTACCACTCACAAGAGGGTCTTCCCTCTCCTCTTCCCAAGCTGGTACCCTACAGGGCGGTCTGAGTAGATGGGGATGTTTTCAGCCCACAGAAAGCTCTCCGTCTGAGCCTGGCCCTGCTGACTCCTCCCTGTGTCTGTTGGCCAAAGGGGCTTTGGGCCATGAGGGAGACCTTAACACTTCCCACTGGGCTCAATTCCTCACCAGGGCCCTTCTTATCTTCGCACCTGAGGAAACTGGCCCAAAGAAGGGGGTAAACCAAATAGGTAAAGAAAAGAAAGTGATATTCTTGTGACTAAACATCCAATCTGTGCCTGTGGTTCCTGGCAGCCAGATCTAAGAGGGAAGCACAATAGGCTGCAGAGACATCATTTTTTAAAAACGAAAAACACCTAATAGTTCTTCAGGTGCCTGTCCTTTCAGTGCTAACCCCACAGTCGCTACTGCATTGCATCTCCCTTCATAGCAAATGTCATTATTATTTTTTTTAAATGACGTTTCCTGATTATAAAACATAGAGGTTCTCCTATAACTTTTGAAATTTTTATGATTTTCTTTCCTGCCTTTCTGTTTGTATATAAACAATATATTATACATAAAAATTTTTAAAAAAATATTTTTATTGATTTCAGAGAGGAAGGGAGAATGGGAGAGAGAGATAGAAACATCAAGGATGAGAGGGAATCATTGATTGGCTGCTTCCTGCATGCTCCCTGCTGGGAATCGAGCCCGCAACCTGGGCATGTGCCCTTGACCAGAATTGAACCTGGGACCCTTCAGTCCGCAGGCCGACGCTCTATTCACTGAGCCAAACCAGCGAGGGTGCACATAACAAAATTATAAATCATATTTTTATAGCCTGTTATTTTTTACTCGGTTCGTTACAAGTATTATTCCATGCCATAAAAAAATTCTTTCAAAATATCATGTTTATTGGCTGGAACAATATCCCATCGTGAAGACATAGCATAACTTATTTAATAACTTCCCTATTGCTTGGTTCTTATATTGTGGGCAACATTTCTCCGTTAGAGATAAAGTTGCAATGATCGTCCTGGGCCTAAATCTTTGTCAGTATCTCTAATTACTATTTCCTTTGGGTAGATCTCCAGAAGGGAAAAATCTAGGTCAAAGCTCAGCAATATTTGAAAGCTTTTGATTCACACACAGGCAAAATTTCTCAAAAGAACTGTCTATATTTCATGCTTCTGTTTCTTCCACTGAAGTGATTTTAATTGAAAATGATCAATAGGCTACTGTGGTTTATCTTGGTTCAGACTTTTAAAAGTATAAGCCCTGATGAGGAGAAAAACTCAAGGTAAGCCCCGAGATTAGGAGAATTCAAATACATTCTCGTAACAGTGGCTTGTTTGTACGTGAGGATAGTCTACCATGTCAGGAGATGATTAAAAATGACTTGGAGGAATTAAATGAGGTAAGGCAGAAGAGTCAGATCTTATTAAATTCAAGTTTCTACACAGCAAGAGATGGGAGGGAGTGGAATAGTGAAGCTCTAACTTTTTTTTTAATCATGACCCATTATTAAGAAGTCATTCAATGGTGTAATGTACGGTGCATGCGCGCACACACATATCCTAATCCCCACACAAATGTGCTTATACACTGAGTGGCCAGATTATTATGATCTCTGAACACATAATAATCTGACCACTCAGTGTGTGTGTGTGTGTGTGTGTGTGTGTGTGTGTGTGTGTGTGGTGTGTGTTTATTTTAGAGATCCTGTGCATGAATTTGTGCATGGGTGGGGCCCGGCCAGCCTGGCCAGGGGGAGGAGACATGGATGGTTGGCTGGCCTGCCTGCTAGTCGAACTCCTGGTCGAGGGGACAATTTGCATATTAGCCTTTTATTCTATAGGATATACACTGAGTGGCCAGATTATTATGCGTTCAGAGATCATAATCATCTGGCCACTCCGTGTATATCTGCAGTAAAAAGTCATCAAGTAATAACTCTTATCCCATACAACTAACGTTGATATTTTCCATTTTATTCTATTCCAGGGTTTCAAAAATGCTTGCAAGTTCCGCTAAGTTGGTTTTCACAGCCCATCATGGGTTATGAGCTCTCGTTTGGAAAACACACGACCGGGTGAGGTGAGGACAGAGCAGGGAACATGTAGTTAGGGTTTCAGTTAGGTCTTATTACAGGTTGAAAGAAGAGAACGCTGGGATGGTCCACACCAGCCAAGAAACTTCTGGGAACTTAGCAGGCTGAGAGGTTGGCTTTGTTTGTGGGAATCGAGCGAGAGTCAAGCTCAGCTCTGCCCAAACCACTCTGGATACCTAATAGGGACCCGGACTGACTCGCCTTGAAAGTGCTGCAGAACTGATGCTAGCGGGGTAGCTCAGCTGGTTCGAGTGTCGTCCCCATAGGCCAAGGGTGCGGGTTCAATCTCCAGCCAGGCCACATGCAAGAAGCCACCAACGAATGCATAAGTAAGTAGAACATCCAAATTGATCTGTCTCTCGCTCTCTCTTTCTAAAAATAATCAACTTAAAAAATAAAAAAAGAGAAAGTGCTGCAGAATTTTAATGAAACCTCCAAGATAGAAAGCACTTAAAGGATCACTGGAAAAGGGCGAGAGTGGAGGAGGCCAGTATCACCGCATGATGCCAGGGACAAGGGATTGTGGGAAATGGTGCCTCGCTGCACGGCTACAATTTTTGCAGACCTTTCAGACAAAGTAAATTACACAGTAGGGGCTCACCTCTTCCCTGTTTAAAATGCTGACGGGGCTTCCCACGACACTGAGAATTAACGCTGAGATTCTTGCCATGGGCCGCAGAGCCCCGACTCTCTCTCTCTCTGGCTGATCGCTCTTCCGCCCACCCTGCCCTCCAGCCTGTGCCCTTTTCAAAGGCTGCCACCTTTCCCCTGGCATTTTCTCACACCGTTCACGCCACTCTGCTGCTGCTCCACATACAACTTAATGTTTGCTTCCCTGGGAAGCCTTTCTCAACCCCCCCCACCCTCACCCCCTAAATGAGATTAGGCCTGTCAGTGAGACCTTTCATACAAGAAAATCAATGATTTCTGTAAGCATGTGCAGCATGCGCTGCTTCAGTGGCAGGGATATGTCCTGAGAAATGAATCGTTAGCTGACGTTGTTGTGTGAAGGTCACAGAGCACACATACACACACCTAGCTACATGGCATGGCAGCCTATGGCTCCCGTACAGCATGTGGTTGTATAAAACAACTAAATTAAGTGCAAGAGAAACTGATGCCATCCAGCGATGCAGCCAACATGAGATACTGAGGCTGCTGCTGGTGTGACACACACACAGTTTTACGGCAAACTTGTTTTTTGTAGGAGTGCACTCTAAAGCAATGATAAGAGGTGTATAGTACAGTAAGTACATAAATCTGTAATATAGTTGTTTATTATCATGATCAAGTATTATGTACCATACGTAAGTTTCTGTGCTATACTGTTATATGACTGGCAGCACAGTAGGCTTGTTCACACCAGCATCACCACAAACATGTATTGCTTTATGACCTTATGATGGCTGTGACATCACTTAGGTGATTGGAGTTTTTTTAAAAATATATATATTTTTATTGATTTCAGAGAGGAAGGTAGAGGGAGAGAGAGAAACATCGATGATGAGAGAGAATCATTGATTGGCTGCCTCCTGCACACCCCCTTACTGGGGATTGAGTCTGTGAGCTGGGCATGTGCCCTGATTGGGAATTGAACCTTGACTTCCTGGTTCATAGGTTAACGCTCAACCACTGATCCACACCAGTCAGGCTAATTTTAGTGTTGTGTTTTTTTTTTTAATGAAAAAAACCCAAACCCTAGCATCCTAACGTTTTCAGTTATACAATTATAGCATCTTTAAGGGCGTTTTTGTATCTCCATTTTGAAGATTTGTCTCTCCTATTTCATTTTCATGTCTTATTGCTTTATTTTAGCCTCTAAAAGAGTCTTAATCATAGGGATGATAGCAAGCTTCTCTGTCTTGTTTCTGAATTTGGTGGAAAATGGCTTTACTGTGTCTCCATTTTGTATGCTGTTTGCCACGCCGTTTTAAGTAGCTAGCATTTATTGTTCTCTGGGGAGCCTGTAAGGTTGAATAAAAACCAGAAATGTCCTGGGAGCCAAGTACAAGTAATATTTCAAGAAGACAGGAGTGATTAACTATGTCTCTTAGGTAGGTCAAGTTAAATAAAGCCCGAGAGCTGACCATCAGATTTAAGGACATGGAGGGTACGGATGACCTCAACGAGAGCAGTTTCCATGGAGAGAAGACTAGAATGGAAAACGGGTTAAAGAGAGAATGGAAGGGAGGAACTGGAGACCGTGAGAAGAGGAGTTTTTTTTCTTTCTTTCATATTTGTAGTAAAGAAGAGGAGAGAGTTGGGAGAGAAGCTGGAGAGGAATGGATTCAAAAGAGTTTCTGTTTTTGTGTTTTGTTTTTTAAGATGAAAGACATTAAACCACATTTGAAAGTGGCTGCTTACGGCCCAGTAGTAAGGGAAAAGTGATGAGCAAAGAGAAAGGAGGACATTTAGAGAGTGAGGTCCTTGAAGGAGTGATGGGGCCTAGGGCCTTGCTCACAAGTGCAGGGGGACTTCCGACAGAACGGGGCCAGTGTATCTCCCCAAAGAGGGGGAGAGGCAGGATAGGCTAACTGGGGCAGATGCTGGCAAGCAGGTCATTCATTGCCAGTTATTGTCCCCTTTTCTCAGTGTACTTAAAGGTTTGCTAGGCGAGTCCAGTGCATGTGTAGGTTTGGAGTCACAGATCCATTCTTGCCATGGGCCACAAAGCCCTGACTCTCTCTCCCTGGCTGATCGCTCTTCTGCCCATCCTGCCCTCCAGCCTGTGACGTTCTCAAAGGCTCCCACCTTTCCCTTAAAACCAAGAAACCCAGAGAGCCCATTGCTGCCTTCCACACCGATGCCTGTGTCTTAGATCTCATCGCCCTACTAGTGAGAAAAGGCATCCCCAGAACCACCCGGGGTGGAAGCGAAAGGGAGTTACCTCTGATTTCTAGACCTTAGGTGTCAGGCTGAGAATAGCCAAGGCCTGTCTTATCTTCCTAGAGAGACAGACTGCACATATGAAAAAAGAGAGGAGAGAAAGAAAAGGGGTGGTGGTGAGAGAATTATATAGACAGACAGACAGACAATAAGGGGTTAGGGAGGGGGTGGAGAGAGGAAAGAGAGAGAGACAGAGAGAAAAAGTGAGAGAGAATTAGAGAAACCTCTCCCTAAACAGAACAACCTACGAGAGGGAGGAGGGCATGTGGCCCAGGCACAGGGTTATTTATATGTCCCTGCTGTGGTGACTTCATGTACTAGTTGGTTCCTTAAATGTGACCAGTCCTTATCTCGGGGAGAGAGGCCACATGCAAAGTCATCGGCCCTGATGTCAAGTCCCCCTAGAGGAGAAGAGGTGAGATGGGGAAAACTAAAAATCTAAATTGCCTTCACTTGTCTACCTAGGTCCAAGTCAAAAACGGTGTCATAAGAGGCGAATTTGGCCAGCACAGCTGTCTTAGTCTGTTCAGGCTGCTACTGTAGCCTGGGTGGCTTCAGCAAACATTTATTTCTCATAGTTCTGGAAGCGAGGAAGTCCAAGATCAAGGTGCTGGGAGATTTGATGTGCGTTGAAAGCTGGCTTCCTGGTTCTTAGACCACTGTCTTCAGTGGTGCACTGTCATAAGGTACTAATTCTCTTCCCGAGGGTGCCACCCTGATGATCTAACCACCTCCCAAAAGCGCACCCTCCAAGTGCCATCACATTGGGAATTAGGTTTCCACATGATTTTTGGGGGAGACATAAATATGTCAATTTTTTTTAATTAATTTTTTTTAATGAAAGGGATAGAGAGGTAGAAATATCATGGATTAGCTGTCTCCTGTATGGCCCCTACTTGGGATTGAGCCAAAAATCTGAGCCTGAACGGGAATCAATTGGTGACCTCCTGGTTCATGGGTGGATGCTCAACTATTAGAGCCATACCGGCCAGGCTCAAGAACATATTAAAAAATTACATATAAATACCCTCAGCAAAGCAGGCATGCTATTTTCCTGCTCAATGCAGCTACTCCCTACCCTGAGTCCTCCACAATCACCACAGATGTTGGCACATCTGGCCTAGCCCCCAAGGTGCAGGTTGTGGCATTGGGAAAACGGTGGTACACTTCCCTCTATTCCCACCCCAACCCCCAGAAAAACAGAAGTCCTAAAATGACTAAGTGACCTTCTCACCTCTGGGCTCTCTGTGTTTTTTTTTTCTGCTGACTGACCACTACCTATACCAGCTGTTTCTGTAGGAATCTTTCCTTGGGATAAAAATAAGAAATAAGAGAAACCAAGATGGCGGCATAGGTAA
>PVJN01052226.1:0-14181 GCA_004026805.1 Lasiurus borealis
CCTGCTTCTCTGGACTCCTCGGCTGAGGACTGCTCCCCGTATCCCCCAAGGCTCTGGGGCTCGGCTCCCCCAGCTCCACGTGTGGGGGCATCAGCAGGACCCCTTTATGGTGCCATATAAATATGTATATGTATGTGTATATAGGTTTTTAGGGGAAGGAGAGGGGTAAGTGTTGGAGTAGAGACAGCCCTTCCTCGCCTTTTTCCCAGGCTCATAAATGGGGAGGGAGGAAAAAGAAATTTTTACATTTTTAAACTGCTATTTTCTGGACGAAACAAGCTAGGCCAAGGGGCCCTAGGCCCCGCCCTCTGTCCCACACACCCTCTTTTGCTTCATTTAAAACATTTATTGAGCACCTTCTCTGTGCCTAGCCTGGGCTAGGCCAACCAGCTGAGTGTGTGTGTGCGCAAGGGGAGGGGAGCATCTCCCCACCCACCACCCACCCCATATTTCACCCGTGCCTTTAGGGGATCTGTAGGAGGTGGGACACTTCTTGTGGGGGTTTTTTGGGGGTGGTATTCCTGCCAAACTACACACCCCTCCTCCATGCCAGCCCACTCTCTGCAGCCCCCTGCCTCATCCCCTGCTGGCTGAGGGCTGTTCCCAGGACATCTGCCTTCCGGCTCTGCTTCCTTTACCTGGAATCCCTCCCCCCAAACGCTGAGTCTGGAGGTCAAGGACTTGGGCCGCTCCCAGGGGCCTAACAGTTAAGGGGACCCACATATCCGTGCCAAGGGGGGATGTCGCATGGAGATAGATGTCCTTGTTTCCCACCTACCCCCAGCTGGGGGTGGGAGGG
Source organism: Lasiurus borealis (assembly GCA_004026805.1). Classification (NCBI taxonomy): domain Eukaryota; kingdom Metazoa; phylum Chordata; class Mammalia; order Chiroptera; family Vespertilionidae; genus Lasiurus; species Lasiurus borealis. Next base: position 800 of record PVJN01052226.1, read on the forward strand.
AGGACATGGCTGGTCTGAATCTGATGAGCCTCTCATCTAAGTGCCTTCTCTGTGTTTAGAGAGCCCCTCGAGTGTGATGCGAACTAAAGAGAAAGCCAAACCCCCCAACCTGCCTCTGTGGTTATTGGCGGGGCGGTGGAGTGTGTGTGGGGAGGGGAGCGACTGTGTCCCCTGGAGCCGCCTTCAGCTTCAGCTAACCCTTGGGAGGGAGGAGGGGGGTCCCGCAGGCCGCCCTGCCCTCCTGGGCTGCAAGTGCGAAGGTGCAAGAACGACCTGATGAGGACCGTCTCATCGTCCTGCTTCTCGGCCTCAGTTATCTGGTCTGCAAAGTGGAGATCGGCCCTCTGCAGAGCCCACCGGCCGACTGCAGGCCCTCGGAGGGCTCTGGCCCTCGGAGGCCTCTGTGAGATCAGCTCAGAAAAAAAAAAGCCAGGCAGAAACGCGTCCCTAGGCGAGGCCCCTGGAAGGTATTTGGAGACGGAAGGGGTGGGGTGTCTGCCCCGGGGCGGAGGGGAGGAGCTGGTGAGGCCCCCGAGGGGGCAGGAGGGAGCGGGCGGGGCGGGGCGGTCAGAAGCCAGGTCCTCCTGCAAAGGGAAGGACTGGGATCGGGGCTGACGTGGGCCTCCCGGCTGCTCCGCGGGGAGGGCGGGCAGGGTGAGGCGCTGGGGGCGCGGGGAGATGGGCGGCCTCCCTCCCGCGGGCCGCGCCCGTGCACGAGCCTGCGGCCCGCTTCCTGCCCCCGCCCGTCCAGCTGGCAGCACTTCCTCTGCGGAGCCGGGCAGCCCCGGGCCCGCGCAGGAAGTGCCCTCCGCCCCGCCCTCGCCCGCTCCCCACGGCGGCCACTAGAGGCCTCTGCGCCCTCCTCGCCGGGGTTCCGCGGCGCCCGGCCCCCACCCTCTACCACCCCAACCCTGGGGGCTGGGAAGATGACCGTGTCTCCACCCCTCTCCCCGGGGCTGCTGCCCGCCTCCTGGTGGAAAAGCGCAGAGAAGCACCGACCTGGGAGGAAAACGCGAATTCCCTCCATCAGTTCCCCCGGGAGCTGGAGCCTCGGAGCCTGGGGAGGACGGAAGGCCCAGATGGCCCGCGTCTGCCGCTGCCCTCCCTCGTTGGGGTGCCGCTGGATTTGCTGCTCTCCATGCAAACACTGGTCCCTCCGATTTGCATCCCACAGGCCCACAGAGGCCGGGGAGTCACCAGGGCTCCCTCCCCACTTTGAATGAGACCGCAGTCAGCCTTTCCCACGCACCCTTCACCCACAAAGTTCAAGGCGACCGCATATACCTCCTACCTGCGCTTCCTGTGGGCCGGGCACACTGCCAGGACTGGGCACACACAGGCCATGCCCAGGGCCTGCCTCTGCTCTCAAGGAACTCACACTCTGGTGTGGAGAGAGACACCTGATCAGATGATCTAAAACCTGAAATGCTGTGAATGCGGTTTGAGGAAGAACATGGGAGGCGGGGGGGCGGGAGCACAGGGGACACCTCATCTGGCCTGGGTGGCGATGCAGGGTTTGGGGAATGAATGCATCCTGAAGGTAATGAGGCTCAGAGGAGTTTGGGAAGGAGGAGTGAATCGGGTGACGGTGGCCTTAGCAAGGAGAGGCACCAGAAAGGAAGCTAAAGAGCCGGGAGCCCGCCACAGCAGGGAGTGTGGGAAATGACAACCGTTTTGGAACTGTGCACAGCCAGGGGAGGTGGGAAATGACGCTGCAGAAGGCAGGAGGGGTCAGATAATACAGATCTCTAGGCCTGCCAAGGAAGTGGCCGTTTTTCTTGCAAGCAGGGGGTGTCTTTGAGGAACCCGGGACACTAACCAGGAAAGCGGTGTGCTCAATCTTGGCAGCTTCACGTGGGAAGATAAGTCAGGGGTATGGGACAGAAGACCTTCCTGGGAGACCACAGCTGTGGAGGATGGAGAATGAAGACTTTAACTGGGGCCCAGAGGCAGAGTGAAGAGAAGGATGGATGTGAGCTAGGAGATAAACTTGACAGGAAGCTGTGGCTGGTGGGCCCTAGGGACTGGGGTGGAGGTTTTGGGGATGTCAGCTGTGAAAATGACAGAGTGGTATGGAACACACATTCTCTATTTGCCTGTTACACACACATACACACACAGAACAGCGGGAACAGGCATCTGATACACTCCTGTTGGCAGGAGTATAAACTGGTACAACCTCCTTGGAGAGTGATTTGACACTACTATTTTTTTTTTTCAAAAGTAATTTTTAGCCCTGGCTGAGTAGCTCAGTTGGTTAGAGTATTATCCAGAAACACCGAGGTTGTAGATTTGATCCCCAGTGAGGGCACATACAAGAATCAACCAATGAATGCATAAATAAGTGGAACAACAAATTGATGTTTCTTCCTTCCTCTTTCTTTCTAAAATCAATTAAAAAAGAAAAACAACTACCCACATATATATTTTTTAATTTTTAGCAGACATCTTTTGATGTAGCAATTCCACTGTTAGGAATTTATGCTGTAGAAAGATGCATCCATATGTATATATAAAAGCATAATATGCAAATTGTCCCCCACAGGAGTTTGACCAGACCAGAAGTAGGATTGCTTGCTATGACACGTGCTGACCACCAGGGGGCAGTGGAATGAAGGAAGGTCCCAGCCAGCAGCCGATACCTGGGGAAAGGAGACCCTGCCCCACAGCTACAAGGCCCCAATCATCTCTAATTGCTAACCAGACCTAGGGACCCTATCCATGCACAAATTTCATGCACCAGGCCTCTAGCATACATATAACTTTGTATGTATCCAGTACTAATTGCATCCTTGTTTTAAATAGCAAAGCACTTGAAATAACCTAAGTGTCCACCAGTGAGGGGCTGGTTAAGTACATCTTGCTCTATTTATACCAGAGAATACCATGCAGTCATGGAAAACCGTGAAGTGGAACTATCCAAGCAGGTATAGAATGATCTCCAAGAGAGACCAGTAAGTGAAACAAAGTAAGATTTATAACAATAGTGTGGTCTATTCCCACTAAAGCACAATATAAAGATAGACAAATATACCTATATATTTTTGTTTACTCCAGTAGGGTAACAAGAAGTGGGAATTGTGGCTAATCCTGGGGAGTAGTGCTGGAGGACTGGGACTCAGATATCTAAGATGGGAGGGACACCTTTTTACTAACACCTGTATGTCTTTAATAAATATACCAGGTACATTTATTAATTTTTTTTAAAGTAAGAATCAGTTTATAACAAAAACAACAGTCAATCTTCTAAACACAAACAAAACAGAACTCAAATTCCATGTCTTTCCTTCAAATAGTCATTGCATGCCTATACCGGGCACTAGGGTACAGCAGCGAGCTAAACAGATACTGTGGGAAAAGGGTAAAAAAGTAATTACAAAACAAGAAGAATACGGTGGAAATAAAGAATTTTAAACTTTCGTACTGCCCTGCCCAGCATGGCTAAGTTGGTTGGGACGTTGTTGAGCGTTATTGGGTTTGATCCCAGGTCAAGGTGCGTGCAGAAGGCAATGGACCCGTTTCACTTTCACACCAAAGTTTCTCCCTCTTCCCCTCCCTCTCCCCCTCCCTGTTCCTGTCCTCCTCTCCTTCCCTCCCCCTTCCCCGGTTTCCCCCCTCTCTCTCCCTCTTCTTCTCCCTCTCTCTCTAAAACCAATAAAAACATGTCCTCCGGTGACGATTATAAAACCCTTTTTTACTGTCAGTGCCAAATTATCACCCTGAGATGACTTATGACTGTAAATGGGGAAAGTGCCTTTATTATATTTTTTAAGATATGTTTTATTGATTTTTTTCAGAGAGGAAGTAAGAGGGATAGAAAATTAGAAACATCGATCAGCTGCCTCCTGCACACCTCCTACTGGGGATGTCCCTGCAACCAAGATTACATGCCCTTGACCTGGACCCCTCAGTACACAGGCCGACGCTCTAGCCACTGAGCCAAACCAGTTAGGGCGAAAGTGCCTTTACAGTGGGAATACTGGCAGTAAGCAAAGGAGCAAACTTCGCATTACTCATGCTGGGTCAACTTGACTTCATATATCCCTGAGTCAATGCAATGTGAAGTACACAGTATCACCTTTGCCCATGCTACCCTAAGTGTGGTTCAGGAACCAGCAGGCACATCAGCTTTGCCCGGGAGCGTGTCAGACAAGCAGGATCTCAGGCCCCACCCCAGACCTCCTGAATCAGATTCTGCAGTTTTAAAAGATTTCCAGGTGATTCTTATGATACTACTTTGAGAAGCGCTGGCTTTTTTCAAACACTCTTGAAAAAATTTGTTTAACCAGGACTTATCAAATCTTTAGAGGTACTTTCAGTTTGTGGGAAAAATAGGAGGAAGAGGAACAAATTAAATAATACACAAAGATTTAGACAAATCCACAGTGTAAACATTCTATAAGACAACTGTCCTTGACTCAGAAAAGTTCATGTCATAGAAAAAAAGGCTGGGGGATAGTTCTAGATTTAAAATCACTGAAGAGCATGAGCTGAGGACCTTCTCGGTTACAGGTTCGACTTGGCCCCTGTGGGAGGTAACCAATCAATATGTCTCACATCTCTGTTTCTCTTGCTCTCTCTCTCCTCCTCTCTCTAAAAAAAAATCAATGAAAAAAATCCTCAGGTGAGGATGAAAAATAATACTGAAGATAAAGGATTCAAAAAAATACTGAAGATACATAACAATAAAAGGAAATGCAGGATCTTAATTGGATCATGAATCAATAAAAACAGTTGTTAACGTTCTTGTAAGAACAATTGGAGAAATCTGACCATGAACTGGATAGAAGATGATATTATAAATAATTTGTGATACTATTCTCATGTGAAAATTGTATTGATTGTTTTTAGAGAGAAAGAGGAAAGGAGTGAGAGAAACATTGATTTGTTGTTCTGCTTATTAATGAATTTATTGGTTGCTTCTGTGTTTTTTTTTAATTCTTATCCAATAATATATTTTTAAAGAGAGTACAATGAAGGAAGGAGGAGTGAAGAAGAGAGAGAGAGAAAGAGAAAGAGAGAGAGAGAGAGAAACATCAATGTGAGAGAGACATATGGATTGAATGCCTCCTGCACGTGCCCAGCAGGGTTTGAACCTGCAACCCAGTACATGCCCTTGACCAGTGCTTGAACCCACAACTTTGTTGTATCAGAACCATGCTCTAACCAACTGGGCTACCTGGCCAGGACCTTGTATTACAGCTATGAAGGAGAATGTCCTTATCCTTAGGAGATGAGTGATAAACTAAATATTTGGGGCTGAAGAGCATGATATCTGCAACTTACTTCCAAATACACACACACATATAGCACATGAGAATTCTTGAGTCTATCAGTGTTTATTGTTATACTATTTTACTATCACTTATATTTTTCTGTTTTTGACTTTTTCATAAAGGAATTGGAAACAATTTTTAAAAACGTAGGTTCTCCTCCAAAATCCTGAGGCTAAATTAAAGGGTAAGCACCGAAGTGGAGTAGAGAATCCCATAAATGACAGGTAGGTTACCAATCAATACATTAAACATATAAGCAATCAACAAATTACTTTAAAATTCACAAAAGAAGACATAGCCAATAAATATATTTTAAAATGGTCTGTCCTAGTAGTCGGCAAACTCATTAGTCAACAGAGCCACAGTTTGCCAACCACTGGTCTATCCCACTGAAAATAAAAACTATATATATAAATCAACACAATGCTGATTTTCTTTTTGACATTCAAATAGAGATTTTCTTTTCTTTTTATTTTTTTTGGAGTAATCAAACTTTATTTTTAATTTTTTATAATGATTCTTTATTGTTGACAGCATTACATATGTCCTCTTTTCCCCCCATAGACCTCCGCCAGCCTTCCCACCCCCACCCCAGGCCCTCACCACCCCATTGTCTGTGGCCATGGGTGATGCATATATGCATACAAAGTTCTTGGTTGATTACTTCCCACCCATTCACCCTCCCCCACCTTCCCTCTGAGATTCCGCACTCTGTTCCATGCTTCCGTGTCTCTGGATCCACTCCGTTCATCAGTTTATTTTGTTACTTAGATTTCACATATGAGTGAGATCATGTGATATTTGTCTTTTTCTGACTGATTTATTTCACTTAGCATGATATTCTCCAGGTCCCTCCATGTTGTCTCAAGAATAAGAGATCCTGCCAAGACTGGTTTGACTCAGTGGATAGAGCGTCGGCCTGCGGTCGATTCTGGTCGGGGGCATGTACCTTGCTTGCGGGCACATCTCCAGTGTGGGGTGTGCAGGAGGTGGCTGATCGATGTCTCTCTCTCATCATGTTTCTGACTTTCTATCCCTCTCCCTTCCTCTCTGTGAAAAATCAATAAAAATATATTAAAAAAAAAAAAAGAATAAGAGATCCTTCTTTTTTTTACTGCTGCACAGTATTCCATACTATAAATATGCCATAGCTACATTATCCACTCATCTACTGATGGACACTTGGGCTGTTTCCAGATCTTAGCTATTGTAAAATGTGCTCCTATGAACAGGATTGCACACATTCTTTCTGATTGGTGTTTTGCGGTTTTTAGGGTATAGTCCTAGAAGTGGGATCACTGGGTCAAATGGCAGATCCATATTTAAATTTTTGAGGAAACTCCATACAGTTTTCCATAACGGCTGCACTAGTCTGTATTCCCACTAGCAGTGTACTAGGGTTCCCTTTTCTCCACATCCTCTCCAGCATTTGTCATTTGTTGATGGTAGCCATTCTGACAGGTGTGAGGTGATACCTAATTTGGACAAAGATTTTCTTAAAAACTGGAGCCCAGGGCTGGGAATAATGTAGAGAAACAGGCAATCTCCTGTCCTCCTGTCCCGAACATGGGGCTACCAATTAATGCAACTTTCCTGGAAGGCAATTTGCTTATTCACATCTTTGACTCAGCCATCCCACTTGTAGGCATTTATCCTAAAAAAATAATAATGAATGCACTCTAATGGCAAAGATTTAATAATAAGAATATTACCGCAGCGTTCTTGGTAGAATCAAATAATTGGATATAATTTAGAAGTCTGAAAATGAGCTATAGGTTACAGAAATTATGCTATCTAATGGACTGCCATGGGACAATTAAAGTGAAGTTGCAAAATAACATGTCACAGAAAAAGATATATGTATGTATGGTGATTAGCTTCCTCACTCCCAAGCTCCACAGGCCCTTCCTTTACCTCTAGAACTTGTTTGTTAAGTCCATGTCTTCTGGGAATTACTTTTTCTGTCTCTGTAATTTATCCAAAAAATGCTCTCTTACAGAAAAAAAAAAGTATATATAGGTAAATAGATCAATCGATCCATAGATAGGTATCATCCTATATAATATGCAAATTGTCCCCTCGACCGACCGAAAGTTTGACAGGGAGTTCAAGCAGGAGTTCAGCCAGAGGGTGGGGCCAGCCAGCCAACCACCTGCAGCCCGCCCCCCATGGTCTGGCCTGATTGACCCAATCAGGACGGGCCGGCTGGACCCCACCTGTGCACAAATTCGTGCACCGGGCCTCTAGTATACATATAGTACACATACACTGTTAAAAGAAATGCTAATAGTGATTTATCTGTAGATTACCTTTGTAGTGGAATTACAGATGAGTTTTTCTTTCCTTTTTGCCTGTTCGGATACTTGAGTGAACACACACTTCTTTTTTATTCACAAAAAAGGGTATTTTCTTCTTCTTTTTAAATATATATATTTTTTTATTTCGAAGAGGAAGGGAGAAGGAGAGAGAGAATCATTGATTGGCTGCCTCCTGCATGCCCCCTGCTGGGGATCAAGCCCACAACCCTGGCATGTGCCCTTGACTGGAATTGAACCTGGGACCCTTCAGTCCTCACAGGCTGAGCCAAACCAGCTAGGGCAAGGGTATCGTTTTCAAAAACAAAATCTCAATTGCAGTGTGTTTACGCTTAACAGACTGCATGTGAGAGCACTCACACTTACACACACATGCACATGTGCACACATAGAACATCCGGTCTCCAGAACTTGGAGGTGTGGTCAGGAGGAGGACTGCCCTCCCCCAGCCCACTGCATCTCACTCTCCAGGAGACTGGAGTTCAGAGGTGACAGGCCGAGTTTCTGCAGGGATGCAGGCTGGAGGGCAGCTGCCCAGGATGCTGAATTTGTGGGCAAGGCCAACTTCCGCTCCTCAGAGGGTTGCTCTCCTTTCCCATCCTGAATCCTGGGCCCCAGGCTCAGGAGCCGGGAATGGAGACTGGCTGCTGGGAGCAGGTGGCAGAGTCCAAAGGCACTGGTTTATTGCAGCTCATAAATACACCAGGTGGAGCCTGAAGAGGGATGGGAGGACAAGAAGAACATTTGTGCCCCCTCTGAGAGAGTGTCATGCCAAGTATAAGAGACCTTTAAAGTGTCAGGGTCCCATTTGTCTTGGAGGGACCCTGAGAGTGAACCCCTGGCCCTGCATCCCTAGCTCTGGGGCTCCATTGCCCCATGAGCCATTCCCCCAGGGGAGGAGGGAGGGTTGTGCTATCCACCTGCAGTGTGGGCCTGAGCCCCGGGCAGAAATGCACCCCATCCCTGGCAGAATCGGGGAGCCCAGGGTCAAGGACATCAGGTCTGGTTGTAGAGCTGTCCGTAGGCTCCTGGCTCCCAGGGACCTGCTGGGCACCTGCCTCCCCACCCCCTCACCCATTCTCTCTCTCTCTCAAGGGCCCTATCTTTCCTTATATGGTGAGGGCAGTTCCTAGAGGAGGGGGGTGGGGACAAAGGTCGCTCTCCTGCAGCCAGCTTGCCACAACTCCCTGAAACCTCCCAGGTGGCAGCTGCCTTCTCCAGCCAGGTAAGGCAGCCCTGCCGGGGACACGCGGGACCATGGGTGGTGGGAGAGGGCAGGGAGAAGACAGGGTCCCTCGCTTCTCTCTGAGGGGGAGGCTGGGCGCCCTGGAGTCCGGGAAGAGCCGCGAGCCTGTGGCTCCCTTGGCTTCCAAGTAGAGACTTGTGCAGGCTCCACCCTGGACCCTGCCTGCCACTAGCCCACGCCTCACTCCTGGTGTCAACCATCCCCATTGCCCAGACTGAGGAGAACCCAGAGGTGCGGGCCTTTGGGACTTAACATTCTGACAGTTGTGAGCTAGCCAGGACTCCTTGCCCTCACTCCTCCGCTCTCTCACCTCTTAGCCCATTTCTCTTTCATCTGAAGTGGTTTCGTTCTCTGGGTCACCACTCCCCTGACACTCCTGGGATCTCAGGACTCTTGTCTCTGGGGTTCTAGGGTGTGATCAACAGCCCTCAGGGACTGAATGGGCAAAGCAGAGACAGGGGACTGGTGCTTGGCCCTGGTCCATGACCTGCCCCATCTCCCTTCCGCCAGGGCCCGTCGTCCCCTGGCCTCACCAGCCACGATGGCCCCCGTCAGCTGAAATGGGAGCGAAGGCAAGAGACAGTCCAGACTAGGGTGTGGGGACATACTGACCACCCCTTCCCAGGAAGCTTGCTCAGGCATCCACAGGTCCGTAGGGACAGAGTCTGGAGGCTGGGAGGTGGGGGGTGGGGTGAGTCCATCCTTCTGTTGTTAGGGGCCCGGGGAAGCAAAAAGGTGTCCTTGTTTCGGGGACAGCCACATCTCTGTCCAGCTCGGACTGAGGACTAAGAGCTGGGACAGCATCCCAGGCTCTCTGGGGCCTAAACTCTGAGGACAACATGGCAGCAGAGAGGAAAGGAAAGATGGGACGCGACCAGACAGGAAACCTAACTCCCTCCAAGGCCCCAAGAACGTCAGTCGCCTTCCATTCCATAGTTCAGTCTTTCAGCTATTTGCTGAGCATGCGCTATGTGCTAGGGTATGGGGGCTGCACAGACAAACATGTCTAGGTCCTTGGCCTAAAGGACCTCAGGTTCCCAAACAGGTTGTTTCTTCACCATGTGGTCGGGGTGGGGGTGAGCGGGGACAAGATAGCCATCGGTCCAGATGCTTTGGGGCCCTAAACTAGCCTGAGGATTCTGAGAAAGTCTCCCGAGAGAAATGAGACCTAAATCAAGTCCGGAAGAACATTTAAGTACTAGCCAAGTGAAGAAAGGTGGGGAGGGCTGTCAATAAAGGGGACAGCAGGAGCAAGGACAGGGGGAGGAGGGAGAGAAGCAGCATGGGGGGGTGTCTCAAAGCCACCCTCTCCATAACCCACTTGCCCATCCCTGGCCATGAGGAGGCTCCCCCTTACCTGGCCAGGCTGCTGGAGGTCCCCAATCCTTATTTCGCTCTTGGGAGTTTTTTCAAGTCCTGCTTGCCTGAAGCTCCTTTCTGAGGGGCAAGAAGTGCCTCCTCGTGTCTACGCTCTATTCCTCTTGCTGTTCACGCCTAGAATCAGAGCATGCCCCTGGTGGGACTTCAGAGATGGTCTAATCGATCTTCCCCATCCCCCGCCCCTGAAGGTAGATGAAGAACAGGGCCCATGTGCATACAGCTAGTGCCAAAGAATCTGCCTCGGAGAAAAAGGGATGATGACAAAGTTGGTGATTGACATAAACCAAACATCCTCTTCCTTGGCACCCAAATTGGTTCTGCTGAGCCAGGAGTCCTGGGAGCCTTGGGTCCCTGTGGGTTGAACTCATGGAGGGGACCAGGGCCAGCAGGGACATCAGGCAGGACCCAGGCACAGCTCTGTGCTGGCTATTGGTAGGTGGCCCTGATCGGCTGGAGGGGAGCTGGGCAGGGAGACCTTTCCCCAAACTCCAGAGTGCCAGGGTGAGGGGTCACCACCCAGGAGTCGGAAGAGGGAGTTTCTGAGCAGTAAAAGGCCAGGTCATTGTCCCAAAAGGTGACTCAGAGTCAAGGTGCAGAGATTAGATAGAGTCCAGGCTGTCATTTCGAGGCTGGATCTGTGGGGCACCCTGATCCTTCATTCATTATGGATCGGCTCGAGGAGTGCTTGTGGAGAGGAACTCTGTGCCAGGCTGGGTGGTAGGTGTGGTGGGGAAGGGCAGACAACCAGGGACGAGGACAACTGGGGACCAGGTCCTCTGCCCTGGTTCATAGCAGAACCACTGGGGAGTTTTGAAAGCACCCATGCCTCGCCTCTCAAAAGGCAGAAAATAAAGCGCCCATGCTCGGGCCCTACCCCACCTAATTAAGTCAGGATCCCTGGGGAGTGGCTTGGCCACAGAGAGTCAGTATCATTTAAAAGCTCCCCAAGTGATTCTGATGAGCAGCTGCAGTGGAGAAGACAGTTACAAGTCAAAACCAAAAGTGTCATAAACGATAGCAATGAAAGAGCTTGAGGAGGCGAGATTTCTCCCAGCTGAGCAGGTGGAGGGTTGCTCACAGTGGAGAGTTCACTCTGTCATTCATTCATTCATTCATTCATCCATCCATCCATCCATCCATCCATCCATCCATCCATTCATACATCCCCTCAGCCACCTACCCACCCATCTATCTATCCACCCACCCACCCAGCAAAGTGCTGCACTGTGCTACATGGGGAGGGAGGATTCAGTACTGAAGAAATAAACCTGACCCCACCCTTGTGGAGTTTACATCTTGTGGGCCAGGAGAACAGAGATTGAGGGGTGTTTGGGAGTAGCTGGAAAGGAACAGGAAAAGACTGCATATACTTTTTTATTGTGGTAAAAAACACACAACGTAAGACTTGCCATTTTAACCACATCAAAGCATACCGTTCGGTGGCATTCAGCACATGCACAACATTGCACAGCCATCACCCTCTGTCTAACTCCAGAATTTTTCAACATCCCATTTGGAAACTCCATACCCAAAAGCAGTGATTCCCAATTTTCCTTTCCCCACGGCCCCTGGAAACCATGCCATCTCTATGGATTTGCCTGGTCTGAGTATTTCATATAAACGGAGTCATATCATACAAGCCTTTTGTGTCTGTGGCTTCTTTCTCTAAACATAATGTATTCAAGGTTCATCTATATTATAACATGTACCGTACTCTTTGTGCTAAATAATACTCCATTGTGGGAACAGGCAACCTTTTGTTTATCCATTCACCTGCTGAGGAACATTTGGGATGTTTCTACTTTGGGCTATTGTGAAAAAGACTTCTATGAGCTTCAGGTACAAGCATTTGTTTGAACACCTGTTTTGTCATTTCTTTTGGGTGCATACAATTTTCAGCCTTTGTTATTCTTTCCTTTCTTTAAAAAAAAAAAAACACCCACACATACACAACTCTATGATGATTAAAAACCAATCTTTGATGAAAAATTTCAAAAAGAAAAATTGTGTGGGGCTAGAAGGGCCTTGAGTGATAGGCGAAGGAGTGGGGGCTTTACTCATAAAGTGATAGGGAGGCAGGTGTTGGAGGAAGAGAGTGACAAGATGAGAAATGGGTCTCAGGAAAAGAAAGAAATGGGTCTGGGCCCTTAGCCAATCAGGGCCCACAGTAAGGAACCAAGCTTCATTTGCCCTCCCCTATCCCCCCTCCATCAGGTCCCTGGCCTCCTGGCCCCATTGGGAGCTCTCAGGGCTGGGCAGGAAGGGCTGCATCTGAACTCCCAGCTCTCAGTCCTTCCTCTCACACTTCTTCCCTCTTAGGCTCATCGCCATGACCAAACTGAGCGCCCAAGTCAAAAGCTCCCTCAACATCACCACCCCTGGGGTGAAGATATGGAGGATTGAGGTGAGGTCCGCCTGGCTGTGGGGTGGGGAAGAGGACCGAGGGAGGAAAAGGCTGGGGATTATGCTTACTGTCCTCCAATCCTTCCCTGCTGGGTGGGAGCCCCGGTGCCAGTCTCCAAGCGCCCCCTCCCCTATCCTTGGGCATTGACCTCTTCCCCTGCTCGTTTACCTCCTCCCCTCCTCCGATCCCTTCTCCTCATCAGCTTTGTCCTGCCCTCCTCCTTCTAGCTCTCTGCCTCTGCCAACTCCTGCTCTGCTTAAGGGTGGAGGAAGCCTGGGTCCTGAGTGGTCCAGGGCAGCCCCTCTGACCTTCCCTTCTCTCCCCAGGCCATGCAGATGGTGCCTGTTCCTCCCAGCTCCTTTGGAAGCTTCTTTGACGGTGACTGCTATGTCCTCCTCGCGGTGAGTAGGGGTGGGTGGGGGCGAGGGCTGCACAGAGAGCAAAGCCCTCTGTGGGGTCAGAGAGGAAACTTGAGGCTCGGGCAGCGGCAAGAGCTGGACTGGCTTTAGCGCCAGACCGTTCTCACCAGGTGTGCCCATGTGCCCAGCTTCGCGGCAGCTCCGGAGGCTCAGAGGTGGAAGGGGTTCTTCCTGTCCTTGGGCCACTGAGCTCTTAGCTGAGGTGACCTTCTGTGGATTCATAGTCTCGGGGGACCTTCTGAGCTAGTGGAATGTCACCCTACTTGAGTCCACGTTTCCAAAATTCACAACCGTCTTCATTATCTCCTTCTTGGTTTTGGCCACATCCTGCTACTACCTGTA
>PVJN01052227.1:0-14181 GCA_004026805.1 Lasiurus borealis
AAGGCCCCGTGCCCTCCTGGGCTTGCACCCTCCACACAGGGCCAGGGGGACAGGCCTACACAGGGTTCATACCTGTCCCCTTGGAGACCACATCCCTGTCCCAGACCCTCTGGAGCCCCTCACCCATCACTGAGTCTTGCTGATAGGACCTGCGGGTCCCTTCCACTGGCCCTTCCTCCTGACAAAGGCCAGCAGCACCGTGCACTGTGTGCGCACACTCAGGCAAAGGCTGACCAGGGCATTTATGGGGGAGGAACGGACACGTCACAGATATGCAAGCTGGGGTGTCTACACGCATGTACTGGAGGTCCTCTGCAGTGTGTGTGTGTGGGGAGGAGGGATTCATGGTGCGAAGGAAAGGGGAGATGACCCAGGGGCTGGGGTCAGGGGACAGTTACCCTCAGGCTGCCATGTTCTGAGAAGGACTCAGAATGCTCCGCTCCATCCTAGCCCTTCAGCTCATTGTGAAGGTGTCCTTGTCAAGGTGCATCTTATTGAACGGTTTGGTAGCTTGACCTGTACCTTATTTAGATCCAGGTATGGGAGCCTCCATTTACACTCGCGCCCCTGCCCTCCAGGAGGGTGTTGGGGGGTGGGGGACTTGCTCAGAGTGACCCCTGAGCCTGGGGAGGACATTAGCTGCTGCAGAAGGGCCTCTGGACTCCCCAACTCATCTGGCAAGAAGGACACACACATCCCCCAGAGCAGGAGCAGGAGCAGAAGTAGGAGCAAAAGTAGGAGCAGGAGCAGAAGTAGGAGCAGAAGCAGGAGCAGAAGTAGGAGCAGGAGCTGGAGTAGAAGTAGGAGCAGGAGCAGGAGCAGAAGTAGGAGCAAAAGTAGGAGCAGGAGCAGAAGTAGGAGCAGAAGCAGGAGCAGAAGTAGGAGCAGGAGCAGAAGTAGGAGCAGGGTAGGAGCAAGGTAAGAGGTAGGATGGTTGGTACCAGACCCTGGGGTAGGAGTGCTCCTGCCTTCTCTGCTGCTCTTTGTCTAGGGGAGGAGCCTGGAGGCTAGAGGCTGCCCCGGCCTGGGTCTGGGCCTTAGGGTTCGTGCCCAGCCACAGGAGGGGGGTGGGGTGGGCTCTTAATTGTAGAGGTGGTTCCAGTAACACTTCACAGCAAGATGTGTGGGCAGGGATGGAATGTCAAAGGGAAAACAAGGAGACGAGAATACAGAGATAGGAGAGGCCAGAAATAGCACAGGCCTGGTGAGATACCAGGGGCTGGTGGTGCTGGAGGGAGCAGTGGAGGCAGGCCAAGCCCTCTCCAGAGAAGGTCTATCCTGGGTTGGCCCTCCCTCCCACACCCATCCCCCCCAACCCCCTCCCCAAGTACAATTCCAGGACCTCAGGAGCCCAACAGAGTGGGCTGCACATGTCAGGGTTGTATTCTGGCCCTGGGTCTCTCCCCACCTCTCTCAGCACCCCCTCCCCCTCCTGAGAGAACGGGTGGGGAGCGAGGGGGTAGGTCTTGCCACCTGAGTCACCCCCCTTCCTGCTCCCGGCAACTCCACTTACAGGCTGACACAGCGAGGGCCCCACCCACCCTGCCAGCCTGCCTGCCCCTCCCTCCCCCACCAGCCAGGAGAGATGCCTGCCCTGACAGGTGCCCTTCCCACAGAGGCCCCTCCCTCCCCAGCACACACACACACACACACACACACACACACACACACACACACTCACTCACCGGGAATGTCTTTTCTCCCTCACCTGTTGAGAGTCCTTGGGAAGAAAAAGAAGGAAGAGGCCAATCAGAGCCTCCTTCCTCGTCTGTATGGGGAAACCGAGACTGGAGTCAGAGATGAATGAACTTCCCTAACAGCACACAGCAAACGCCTGGCAGGGCTGGCACTGGAAGCTGCGTCTCCTGCCTGCCAGCCCTCCGCTCTAGCTCTGCTCCGAGGTCTCAATCAGTGACCTCCCTCCACTTCCCCGCCCTCCCAGAGCCACAGCCACAGATTATGCAGAGACCCTTCCTCCCCACCTCTCTCAGGGGAAACCGGAGTCAGGACTTGGAGGCCCCAGCCCTGAACATCAATCCCATCTTCCCCCGTCCCATCCCTGGCCACCGGGGAATTGGAGAGTTGAGATCCTTGAATATTTCATCAGCACTTCAGCCTCCAGTTCAAGCAGCAGCCAGCTTACGGTTCATGGATGATTTATGGCCCCAGCAGAGAACCTGGAAGTCGTGGGGGCGGCGAATGCTGGACCCCGCTGTGAGGAGGGTGCTGGAGAGATGCCAGCTCCATCCACAGCGTGTGTGAGGGGAGCTGGGGGAGGCCAGGGCATCTCCGTTGTTGAGAATACCAATGTGTTGTCAGTCAGACAGACAGAAAACCCACCAGGGCTATCAAAATAATTGTGGCTCCGTGGATAGAGCGTCTGTCTGAGGACTGAAAGGTCCCAGGTTCGATTCCAGTCAAGGGCATGTACCTTGGTTGCAGGCACATCCCCAGTGGGGGGCATGCAGGAGGCAGCTAATGAATGTCTCTCTTTCATCGATGTTTCCAACTCTCTATCCCTCTCCCTTCCTCTCTGTAAAAAATCAATAAAATATATATTTTTAAAAATAATAATTGTGCCAAAGGTTCAAGTCACATGACAAGCATCTTTGAACTTCACGCCTGCCCCTGCATCTTACAAACGGGTTGTTACAAACGAGTACATAACCTCCTTTGAAGACAACCAAAACTATGACCAGAGAAGTCCTCTATGGCTGCAAGGCTCACCCCAACCCCACCCCAGCCGGAGAGAGAGCCCCTGCTCCCCACTTCCACCGGCTGAGCCTGGATCCTTCCCAGGCTCCCCCTCCAGAAAGGCCAGGAGGCTTAGCCCAGTGGCCCAGGGAAAAGGAAGGAATCCCCAGTGGCCACCTCTGACTTTGCTCCAGGGGCGTCACATCACCCTCTCCTCCTAAAAGGAAAGAGGGAAAGGTGACCCGCAATGGAAGACATGGAATTCTCCTGACTTCTTTCAGAGTGGCTGGCCTTCGCGAGTCCCTTCACAACAGATTCCAGGGATCACGGACGTGTGTGTGTGTGTGTGTGTGTGTGTGTGTGTGTGTGTGTGTGGTAAACCAGCAAGTATGTCCGCCCCCCTTACCTCAGCTCCCCCACCTGAGTCATGGGCATGAGAGGTGCTCCCACACCCGGGGCTGCTTGGGGGACTCGAGAGATGCCGTCCAGGCGCCCTGGCACCAGGTGGGTCCCGGGCAGGTGGTAATTAGGAGGTGATGTGTCCACAGGTTGGCCTTGGGTTTGGCCCGAGGTTGGCTGGGTGGGGGCCCCTGGCCCTCAGCACACTCCCATCTAATCCCCAGTCATCGTAGAGCTGGGTCCTGGGAAGGGAGCTGGGCAGGACGGCACCGGCCTAGCTTAGTGTGAGCCCTGGCCTCCCTGGGCCTCAGTTTCCCCACCTATGAAGTGAGGGGCATCGGCCCGGGAGAGAAGTTGCAAGAGAAAGCCTGGGTGGAGACCTCAGTGTGGAGAGGCTGCGGGGGGCTTGGCCCTGCGGCTGCCGGGACTCCCCAGTCAGGTTAGGGTCAGACACAGCTTCTGACACGGGAAAGGGTCCTTCTTTGTCCCGTGGGGACCCTGGGAATGGGTCCCAGGGGAACAAGAGGGTAAGACTTCAGGAATTTGTTCTCCAACCCAAGGGGGCATTTCTCCGTGGTAACTGACTGGAACTTGGGGGCAGGCCACGGGCCTCCTCCCTCCTCACTTGACCATCTCTTAGGATTCAAGAAGAGGCTAGTGTCAGTGACTCCAGCAAGTCTGTCCCCAGGCCCCCTAACATCCGGCCCCATCTAAGGGAGCTGAAGGCAGAGCAGGCTGGCTCTGGGATGGGGCCTGAGAGAGGGCTCTTGACAGTATGATCTCCCCCTCCTTCCCTCTCTCCCTCCCTCCTTTCTGGCCTCCTGAAGTGAGCGGTAGCCATGTGGGCCTTTGCCCTCCACCTCTGGCCCTCCCCTCCCTCTCTGTGGCCCCAGCGGACAGCCTAAAGCTGGGGTGGGGAATGCAAGGCCTTGGACATCATCTGGCCTGGCCCTGCCAGGGCACTGGGGGCGAGTTAATTAAATGTCTGGCCAAACTCAGCAGGCTAATTTTTAAGGTGATAATTTTGTAGGGCCCCGGAGTGATGTTATAAACATGCAAATGGCTCTGGGCAGACGAAAGGTTCCCCACCTGGAAAGGGACAATGCCTCTCTCCCCCAACCCCCCCACCCCAGACCAGGGTGGCATTCTCATCTTTCTCTCCCTTCTCCGATTTGGGGAGAAAGGTCCAGACTCAGCTCAGCCACCACCACCCTCGGGGAGCCTCGGACAAGCTGTGGCCGAGGGGGATTGCTGTCTGTATGGCAAGGCTGTTTGGCGGGTGATAAAGAACCGGCCAGCCTGACGGGTGTGGCTCAGTGGAGAGAGTGTCGGCCTGCGGACTGAAGGGTCCTAGGTTCAATTCCGATCAAGGGCATGTACCTTGGTTATGAGTGCATCCCCAGTAGAGGGTGTGCAGGAGGCAGCTGATCGATGTTTCTGTCTCATCGATGTTTCTAACTCTCTATCCCTCTCCCTTCCCCTCTGTAAAAAATAAAATATATTTTAAAAAAAGAAACCTTGCCAAGGGCCTAGCACATAGTAGTTATTCAATACATTGTAGTAGGGACGCTCTCCTTAGGATGGGGTCTTCTGGGCCCAGGACACCTCGTAACATCGCAGTCTGGCCCCACTG
The DNA here is from genome assembly GCA_004026805.1 of Lasiurus borealis. NCBI lineage: Eukaryota > Metazoa > Chordata > Mammalia > Chiroptera > Vespertilionidae > Lasiurus > Lasiurus borealis. The sequence goes on from PVJN01052227.1 coordinate 4,727, forward strand.
TGTGCGGTGTCCATCCCCGGTGCCCTATGGGCCGTCACTAACCTTCTACCCATTTTACTACAGATGCTGTGACTGAGATGCTGGGTGTGGTGCGGCGAGGGGGAGGGAGATCGGTGCGGAGGAGGCCAGGGCGTCTGGGCTGGGTGGGGCTGGGAGAATGGGCTGGAGGGCCCGTGCTGGGACTTGCTGGGACTCTGTCTCACCGGTTTGGGGAGCTGGTCCGGCACCGGCACCGGGGAGAGGCTGGCGTTAGAGAAAGACAGGAGGGGCCGGCGCTGCCTGGGGACGGGGAGCTGAGGTGGCACACTGCCCTGCTGGGAAGGCCTGGCTCACAGCCTCCCTGGTGCCTCGAGAGGGGCCAGGCTTCTGCTCCCAGTGGATATCCTCACCCTCGTCTCTCTCTCTCTCTCTCTCTCTCTCTCTCTCGCTCTCGCTCTCGCTCTCGCTCTCGCTCTCGCTCTGCCTCATCGCCACACCTCAGAGACGCCACTCTCACACACACACTTGGACACACACATCAACATACTTTTTGAACTGCAACTGCTCCCTTCTCCCCAGCCTCTGACCCAGCTCTATTTCCCCGTCTTATTTATCTAACATTTTTACAACACATCGTTCAGCACATAGTAGGGCTTCCTGCCTGTCTCCCACTGGCATGCAGGCCCCACCCAGGCAGGGTGCTTGGCCTGCGGTGCCCACTAGTGAATGCCCAGCACCCGTGGGTGCTCAGTAAATACGTTCTGCCCTGGCCGGTTTGGCTCAGTGGAGAGAGCGTCGACCTGTGGACTTAAAGGTCCCGGGTTCGATTCAGGTCAAGGGTACATGCCTGGGTCCTGGGCTCGATCCCCAGTAGAGGGAGAGCCGGAGGCAGTCAATCCAACCGGTAGGCTCTCTGTCATCATTCATGGTTCTCTCTCTCTCTCTCTCTCTCTCTCTCTCTCTCTCTCTCTTTCTCTCTACCTTTCCTTTCCTCTCTGAAATCAAGAAAAAATGTATTTAAAAATAAACAAAGAAGCATGTCTGAGTGAGGGAGTGAGTGAACCCCTCTAGAATCATAGTCACAAATGCACAGGGGCGCATGGGGAGACACCCCCACGGCACTGCCCTGGCTGGCCATTCTGGCACCCGCACTCGGGCACCCGCTCACACCCGGCCTCGCACACCCACACTGCACATAGGCGTACAGACCTTCGCACTCCCGCACACCAGCACTTTCAGACTCACACCCACCCTTTCGGATTCCGAGGCTCCTAATCACGCTGGCAGGCTCCAGCACATCCCCGCTCCCCACCCTCTGCAGTGCCAGCCCCGGAGGGCAGCCCCTCCCAGTAACTGCGGGCAGAGCCCTGGTGGAAGCAACTTGAAAGGGGTGGGGCTGGGCCGGGCCACCCTGGCACCTGGGAGTTCTCAGGAGACGCTCCTCCGTAGACTCACCTATGGGAGGAGTGAGGTCACCTTCGCCCTTGACCCCACCCATGTGTGCTCCAGACTCAGACGAGGACTTCCCGCCCTTGTCATTGAGGAAGGGCCAGGAAAGGGGTTTGGAATGGGAGACGGGGTTCTCCTGGGCACAAAGATGGGCGGGGCCCGGGCCCAGCCACCTGGCACATGTGGGGAGTAGGGGTGTGGAAGGTGAGAACTGGGTTCCCAGCCTCAGCTCCACCCTGCAGTGAGAGAGAAGGCTCCTCACCACCCTGGTCCTCAGAGGCCAGACACATGGGGAGTGGGCAGAACTGTCACCGGGCAGGCCCCGGCCCCGGGTCCTTCCCAGAAACCCCTTGTGCCCCCACTTTCCCGTTGTGAAACCTGGAGGGAGCACCGGTGAGTCACAGGGCTGGGCGATAGCCACCGGACACGGCTCTCACCCCCACATCTCCAGATCCTCTGCCCCCCAAAGCCAATGGAAGATGGGGCAAGACACCACTGCCCACCACACAGTCTCACACTGCAGGCCGTAAGCGCGTTCCTCTGGCCACTGGGATGGGGCCCCAGTCTCCTGGAGAATGGACAGAGCGGGCAGGGCATGCTCACTCCAACTCCTAGGAACCTGGGTCCATGCCTGGAAAGTGAAAACCGGAAATAAATGTCCTTGGCCCCTTCCCCTCACTTACCACACATCCCCAGGGAAACCATGCTGAACTAGGAAAACACAGGACATCCCATCTCAGAAATCTGAAACCACCATCTTCCCAGGACTTGGAGCAGGAACTGCATCCTCACGCCCCCTGGCGGTGGGTTGCAATGACAGCAGCTCCTCCTCATGGTCACAAACACCCACCCTGCCTCCTCACCCATCTCCCTCCGCATTGACAGATGAGGGGAGATGAGCAGAGAGAGAGAGAGAGGGACCTGTACCCTCACCACTCAGCTCTTGGGAGAATAGACCCCAAGTCTTGTAACTTTTTCGTTGTTGGTGTTGTTAATCCTCACCTGAGGATATTTTTCCATTGTTTTTGTTTTGTTTTGTTTTTTAAGGGAGAGAAGGAGAAAGACACAGAAACATCCATGTGAGAGAGACACATCGATTGGTTGCCTCCTGCACGGGCCCAACCAGGGACTGGGCCGGGGAGGACCCAGCAAGCAAGGTACATTCCCTTGATCAGAGACTCGCACCCAGGACCCTTTGGTCGGCAGGCCGACGCTCTATCCACCGAGCCAAACCAGCGAGGGCCAGGCCTTGTCGTTCATTCAACAAGAAACATTTATTGGGCACCGCGGCCAGGGTGCCAGGCTCCGCTGGACTCCGGGCCCAGCACTCTCCACGAGGCCGGCCGCCCCTCTGCTCTCTCTGGAGTTCAGGCTGAGGCCCCGACGAGGAAAAGCTGGGATGACCTCCTCCAGGGGAGGAGCAGCTGCAGCACCGCCATCCTGTGGTCCAGAGACCAGCGGGGAGGCCGGGGGCCCGGAGCCACGCCCTCGGGTGGGACAGGGTGGGGCCTGGTCAGCTATGTCCATCTATGTTTTTAATAAATAGTCTTGCTGCTGCCCAGGCTGCTGAGGGTGGTCCCACGGGGCCCAGGCTTCCCAGCGCTCGTGAGGTGCAGGGGTGGCCCTCTTCTCAGGTTAGTTCAGGCTCCGGCTCTGCCAAGAAAAGGAGAGAGCACTGGGGTGAGCCCCCCACCCTTCCCAACAGGTGTCTGCGGGGAGGTGGGGCAGGCAGGAGCGAGACTCCCCAGGAACAGGTCTCGGCTGACCCCTTCCTGATCCCAGAAAGAATGCCACCCCCTACAGAGGTTGCCAACAGACAGGAAGCCCCCGGAGGAGGGGGGTCCCAGCATCCAACACACATCTCATTCCCCCGCCTCTGTAGCCCATTGCCTGGATCCCTCCGCCCCCAACCTCCACCCAGGCTGCCTCCCCAGCCTCCATCATGGCTCAGGTCACTGACCAGCCTCCGCCTCATCGCCCTTGGCGTCCAGCTCCTGCCACCAGTCAGCGTAGATGCCCTCCTCGTAGTCCCCCTCCCCCTCAAACTCGGCATCGGACGGGGGCTCCTCGGGCTCCAAGGGCGGTCCTGTCTCCTCCAGCTCCATCTAGACAAGGCCCAGGGCGGGGACAGGGCGGATCACAGGAGGCACAAACCGGGGTCAGTTCCATCCTGGCCCAGGGGCCCTCCCACCCCATCTCTGTCTCAGGATCTCACACAGGAATGATACGAGGGTTTCTCCGACCGTCCTGTTCCCCAGCTGCCCCCTCCCTAAACTGGGCTCCACCAGCAGAGAGTCAGTGTTAGCAGAAGCTTCGCCTCTCTGCAGCCACCCGGTAAGTATAAATACCCCGAGAAGGCTGCCAGCCGTGCACACCGGCTGCTCCGGCTGTCCCCAGCCAGGAGCGACTTTCCTCCCCCGTGCCTGCCTTGGCCTGGTTTAGCCCTCCAGCGCCAGGATGCAGCCCTTGATATGACCCTGGCGGGGTCAGGAGTCCCCCGGTGACCCTGCTGGCCTCTCCCTCAGGGAGAGGGATTTGTACCTGCCCCCCTGTTGCTGGGGAAAGAGGCTGAGCCCCTCATCCATTGAGCCCAGGCCCAAACCCAGAATCCGGCGAACAGCACACAACACACAGCAGCAATCAAAACGGCTGCTGACTGCTGAGCACCCACCTCCTACAGGCCAGCTCTGAACTGAGTGCTTTACAGACCTGACATCCTGCCATTCTCAGCACAGGGGGGAGGTGGGCATTACCCTCCCCACTCCGTGGATGAAGAAGGAACGTTTCAGGGTTACCTAAGACTGGCCAGGAGGGTGCCCACTTGGGAAGTGGTGGACCAAGTCTGAGCAGTGCCAACCTGGCTGCTAAGAGTGCAGACCCAGCACCCGTGTTCCGTGTGGGAGCATGAATAAAGGAGGGAGTGGATAAAGAAGCCCTCAGCGTCCTGACCAGTTTGGCTCATTGAATAGAGCGTCGGCCTGTGGACTGAAGGATCCCAGGTTCGATTCCAGTCAAGGGCACGTACCTTGGTTGCCGGCACATCCCCAGTGGGGGGCGTGCAGGAGGCAGCTGATTGATGTTCTCTCATTGATGTTTCTAACTCTCTATTCCTCTTCCTTCCTCTCTGTAAAAAATCAATAAAATATATAAAAAAGAAAAAGCAGCAGCAGCTCTGAGCAAGGACACCTGAGAGCATTCACTCTGAAACCCTCCTTCAGAATCAATGGAACACGGTGTGGTCCTTCCTGCTATCCTGCACTCCTTCTTTCATTCACTGGTTCATTCAAAGTCGGTTTCTGGGCCCAGTTCTGTTGTTCCAGGCCCTGTGGGGGAGCTGGGAGTAACCTGGTCCCCCATCCTGGATCACAGCCCCCTAGGAGACTGGCTGGGGGTGAGATGGACCAGGGCTGGCAGGGAGGGTCAGGGCCAGGGAGGCAGGGAGGGTCAGGGTCGGCACTGCAGGCCTGGAAGACAGAGCCAGGGCCTGCCACCTGGCTTCCGGGAGGAGGTGCCACCTGAGCTGGGCCCGGGAGAAGCAGGACTCAGACAGAGAGAGAGGGGGCAGGAGAACGGGGAGTGGGGAGAGAAGGGGCAGGAGCATCCTGCTTCACAACAGCTGGCTGCTGGGAGCTGGGGCTGCGCTTTGGCAAAGTGGCCCACGGGGTCTCCATCATCACCCAGCCCGAGGGGTGGGGGGGGAGGGGGGAGAGGGGCGGGCAGGGGGCCACCTACCTCATCATCTGACTGCAAGTACAAGTGCGAGAACTCCAGCAGCTCCCGCAGCTCGGCCGTCTGGTTGTGGTAGAGCATGGCCTCCTGGGAGGAGGGAGGGGAAGTGAGGTGAGCTGGACCCCGCTGCCAGAGGAGGAGGAGCCAGAGCCCCTAGGACGGGGCCCTCTGGCCCTTTTCCCGCTCAAGGAGCCGGGCAGGTATCGGCTCACACTGACACTGCTCTGCTCGGAGTGCCGGGTTCAGAGGGGTTCAGGGTTCTGTGGAGAGAGGGCCTCCACTGATTCGCAGTGTCTGCCACTGACAAGAAATGGACATAGCATGGGGTGCCCCATATTTACCAGGGTTGCCCCAGACTCCTAAGGAGTGTCTCAGTTGGTCCAGGTTGGGAGGTCCCTGGGGGAGAAGGGCAACAGCAGGCAGTGAGGGGGACGAGGGTGGGGAAGGCAGCAGGCAGGAGCCAACAGGTATCTTTCTACCTCCCTCCTCCCAGGCGGTGCTGTGCGGTAGGGAGCGCCAGCCCCATGTTGCAGGTGAGGCAACAGATTGAGAAAGGGTCAGCGATGTTCCCAGGACCCCACGGCCGATGGGGCTGGGGGTGAACCCAGGACCCCAACCCCAACCCATACTTTTTCACTTTCCATCCTGCCTTCTGAGGAAGCCAGAGTTGGTGTGTTTTTTTATCAAATCACACGGTCCCGCGAGTGCCTGGGAAGGCAAGGCCCACCTCCCGGGGCTGGAAGTCCTCCTCCTCCAGGCCCCAGCGGGCGCGGTGGAAGCGGTAATACACCAGGTTCTGCTGCATGACACCGTCCTCGGGGTCGAAGAGCATGTAGCTGGCGGCGCTGCGGGCAGCCTGGCGCACGTCGTTCACTGCAGACAGAAGAGGGGTGAGGAGGATCCTGGCACTGCCCCACCTTTAGGGGTGACCCCACCCACCCACCCACCCACCATCAGGGATGACCTCCACCTCCCCCACTCCTATCTCCCTCTTCGGTCCAGCGCCTCTGCCTCCTCAGCGGTCTTCCAGAATACCTTTGGGCATCTCAGCCCCCCAACACTAATGCCAGCGAGCGAGGAAGTCTTGGGCACTTGATGTGTGCTAGGCCCTCATTGAAGACTCAACGTTACCGTCGTACCCATCTTACAGATAAGACATTCAAGGTACAGAGAGGTCAAGTGAACTGACCAAACTCGCACAGCTGGAGGATGGTGTCAGTGGGGAATTAGAGGCCGGTGGTGGCCCTCAACCTCGTAGCCAACTGGACCCATGAAGGGTCTCCTGGCTTCTGTGTGTGTGTGTGTGTGTATGAAATATATTTCTATTGATTTCAAAAAGGAACGGAAAGGGAGAGAGAGAAACATTCATGATGAGAGAGAACCATTGAATGGCTGTCTCCTGCACGCCCCCTACTGGGGATAAGCCGCCAATCTGGGCATGTGCTCCTGATGGGAATCAGACGTGGGACCCTTCAATCCACAGGCCAGCGCTCTACCCACTGAGCCAAACCGGCTAGCGCTCTCCTAGCCCCTTGGTCCGCAGCCCCTCCACTCCCCCTCCAGCTTCTGTCTGAATCCTGGCATCTCTGCACTGCAGGAACCCTAGAGACGCTCCATGGCAGCCCTCACTTGGAGCCAGGATCTCCCTCAAATGAGGGAAGCCTTAAGTCCTGGGGCTACTTCATTTTTAAAAAAATTATTTTTAGTGACAGAGGGAGAGTAAGAGAGAGAAATAACTATGTCATACCAAAACATCAATCGCACACCCATACAAGCCTGAAACCTGGGCATGTGCCCTGACTTGGAATTGAACCAGCAACCTTTGGGCACAAGGGTTGACACCCAACCCACTGAGCCACACGGGCCAGGGCTCTGGTGCTACTTTTGATTAGCTGTGTGACTACCTCTAGGTAAGCCTCAGTGTCCTCATCTGAAAAATGGGTCCCGCGCAGAGACCGGCTTGGCTCAGTGGATAGAGTGTCAGCTTGCGGACTGAAGGTCCCAGGTTCGATTCCGGTTGGGGGCATGTACCTTGCTTGCGGGCACACCTCCACTGTGGGGGGTGCAGGAGGTGGCTGATTGATGTCTCTCTCTCTCATCGATGTTTCTATCCCTCTCCCTTCCTCTCTGTGAAAAATCAATAAAATATATTAAAAAAAAAAAAAGGGTCCCGCAATGTCATCCGCAGTGGGCGGGGGCGAGGATGAAGTGAGATAAAGAGATGTGGCAGGGCTTTGTAAACTGTCAATGCAGTGCAGCCAGCGTGGGCCAGCTTCTCACTGAGCCTGAGGCTGCCCTCTGTTCTCTCCCTCAGCCTCTCACCTGCCCCATCCCCACCCTCATCGCCCTCCCAATCGCCCAGGGGCCTGAATTCTGAGGAACAGCTCCCCCTGACTCTGTGAGTCTCCCGTGCAGTGCTCCCCGCTCCCCACCCCACCCCCCAGCCCCCAGGAGGCTCACACTTGTAGTAGGCAAATTGCAGGTAGTGATACATGGTAGCCACGAACTTCTCCACGAAGTAGCCACCCACGTTGGGGGTCAAGTTGGCCTCACAGTCCACCTTGCACTGCAGGGATTCTGCAAAAATATCTGGGCGGGGGAGGAGGGGGGAGCAGGGGTGAGAAGCTGGTGTCGTGCTGAACAGCTCCGTTTGCGGGGTGGGTGATGGAGAGGGTGTCCCACCCCGGCTCTGCCTGCAGCGCCTGTTGCAATCAATCCCAGGAGATGTGGCGGCTGGGAGGAGCAATGCTGAGGGAGACTGCTGCGGACAGGCTGACTTACACCCCCTGCTGGGCTCTCTGGGAGAGGGGCAGGTGGTGTGGGGGCAGTACTGGTACTACTGACTGATGCCCATATTAAAAAAGCTCAGGACAGCCAGAACCGGTTTGGCTCAGTGGATAGAGCATCGGCCTGCGGACTGAAAAAGTCCCAGGTTCGATTCCGGTCAAGGGCATGTACCTTGGTTGCGGGCACATCTCCAGTGTGGGGCGTGCAGGAGGCATGATCAATGTCTCTCTCTCTCTCATCGATGTTTCTGACTTTCTATCTCTCTCCCTTCCTCTCTGTAAAAAATCAATAAATATATTTTAAAAAAAAAAAGCTCAGGACAGCCCCAAGGGACCCCTGCAGTGAGGGACGCGGTGTGATTTGTGGCCACAAACTGCTTTTGGTGCACACGTGCTGGCTGTCTCCCATCTCGGCGGGCACCTTTGCACCTGCCCTGACCTCTGCCTGGAAAACCTGTGAACCCCCGCTCCCCAGACCCTTCTGGGAGGTCACGGCCTCTCCCTCCACGGGGGCCCAGCACCGTGGGTGCTCCAGACTGCAGCCCTCCTGCACCCAGAGGCAGGAGACCCGTTAGTTACCCTGTGCTGGCTGCACCCTCCACACTCCCCGGGACAGGACCACACCTGCCCACCTCCCCCAAGCACCGAGCAGGTGCCCCATACATGTGTCGGGATGCCCACGGGTTGGGGTGGGGAGTACCTGCGATGGCAGGGTAGAAGTCTTTGAAGTCCACCTGCTCGTGGGCCCCCTCGCAGCCGGCCAGACACCGCGCAAAGGTGGCCAGGTACTCGGCCAGCGCGCGCTCCATGTCCTCCGTGCTGCTGCGGAAGTCGCCGCTGTTGTAGAGCTTCACGGCCCGGAGGAACACGGCCTGGAGAGGCCAGCGAGGTGAGGGTCAGGCGCTCTTCCACCCACCCCCCCAAACTCCCCCCCCCCGCCACTTCCCTCTTCCCCCCCAAGTCCTATGGGGGTTTGGTTTGTTTGGTTTGGGGAGGAGCTCCCGGGCCAGCCCTCCCCCTGCCCCCACCTCGTAGGGCTGCGCCTCCAGGTCGGTGAGGGGCTCCTCGGCCGCGTCCAGCATGCCCCGGTAGTAGCTGAGATACTTGGTGGTCAGCTCGTGCTTGGGGTTCTTCTGCAGGAAGGTGTAGGCCGCCGCCAGCGCCTTCTCCAGCCGGTTGGCCTGCGGGGCGGGGTCAGGGTGGGTCAGGAGGGCCAGAGCGCGCAGCCCCGAGCGCACCCGAGGTTAGGGCTCCATGTCAGCCACTGTTTCCGACGGGAAACCCGCCCCGGCTGCCCGCGGGGCCAGGGGGCCGGGCGGCGCCCACCTTGAAGTGCGCGTAGTGCAGGTACTGGTAGGGCAGGCGGCTCTGGAAGTCGCGCAGCAGCTGGCGCGGCGGGTAGGGCACCTGGAAGGCGGGCAGCGTCCGCTTGCAGCGCCGCAGGCAGGCGGCGCGCTCCAGGACGTGGCCGAAGAGCCGCAGCTCGCGGGCCCACTCGTCGCGGCCGGGACC
>PVJN01052228.1:0-14180 GCA_004026805.1 Lasiurus borealis
GTAAGTGTGTATAATGGTTTTCTCTTATGGGTCATTCAATTGTTGTGGCCTCCAGCTCAATCCATGACATGGTTCATTCTTACAATTTTGGTAATCTTGGGTTAATTTATATATATATTCTAGAGGCAGAGGCCTGGTGCACAGAATTTGTGCACAGGGAGGGGGGAGTGTATGTGTCCCTCAGCCCAGCCTGCACTCTCTCCAATCTGGGATCCCTCTCACAATGCAGACTCCCAACTGCTTGCTGCCTGCCTGCCTGATTGCCCCTAACCGCTTCTGCCTGCCAGCCTGATCACCCCTTAACTACTCCCCTGCCAGCCTGATTGATGCCTAACTGCCCTCCCCTACAGGCCTGGTCACCCCTTACTGCACTTCCTTGCAGGCCTTGTCACCTCCAACTGCTCTCTCTGGCAGGCCCAGTCACCCCCACTTCCCTCTTCTGCTGGCCTGGTCCCTCCCAACTGCCCTCCCTGAAGGCCTGATAGCCCGCAACTGCCTTCCCTTTTAGGCCTGGTCCTTCCCAACTGCCTTCCCCTGCTGGCCATCTTGTGGTGGCCATCTTGTGTCTACATGATGGCAGCCATCTTTGACCACATGGGGCAGCCATCTTGTGTGTTGGAGTAATGGTCAATTTGCATATTACACTTCTATTAAATAGGATAGAGGCCTAGTGCAAAGGTGGGGGCCTGATGGTTTGTCCTGAAGGGTGTCCTGCATCAGGGTGGGTGTTCCCTTGGGCTTGGGGCAGCTTGAGTGAAGGGCCTGTGGTGGTTTGCAGGCTGGCCACATCCCCTGGCAACCCAGAGGCCCTGGTATCTGGGATTTATTGATTTTCTTTAACTGGAACTTTGTATCCTTGAGTGGAGACTTGGGCCTGCCAGGATATGCAGAAAGCTTGGCTTCCTCTATTGCTGGAGAAATACAAGCCTCCTGCTCACTCTATGGCTGCAGCCATCTTAGTTGGGTTAATTTGCATACCCACTCCTGAATGGCTGGTGGTTGTGGTTTGTGGGTATAGCAGAGTGATAGTTAATTTGCATATTATGATTTTATTAGATAGGATATACAGTGGTACCTCAAGATATGAGTTTAATTTGTTCCATAACCTTGAGGCATGGGAAACTATGAGACGCTCAAGTCACGGTAAACTGGTGGGTCATGTGCAGCCAGCCGATCCTTGCGATTACTCCTATCTCAAATGTTGCTCTTATTTCAAAGCAAAAAATCACTCGCTTGATGGCTCATATCTCAAAAATCTCGTAAGTTAGGGCACTCGTATCTCGAGATACCACTGTGTATATATATATATATGTATATATATATATATATATATATATATATATATATATATATATATCTGGCATTCTATTAATTTACAGGGAAAAAGTCAGTGTAAAAGAAATAAAAAATATTGAAATTAATAATATATTTTATGCACCTCATTGGTATACTTGGAAATAAACTTTAATTCTTCTAGATAACTGTTATAGACAATGATTTGAAGAAAAATTTTGTAATAGAAGTTGGATACCCTCAACATTAAAGGCATACCTTAGGGAATACTGTCCACATTCTAAAGTCCAATTTAATTCTATTTTAAATAGGTGATGTGATTTTTATTTATAATTCTGTCCTACCATTTAAACTTCTGTGAAAAAATTAGAAGTTTGAAAAACAGTCCTGATTACCAAAGTCCTTTGTTTAACCATGAATATATTAGTTTATTATTTCTACATTTTGAGCCTCTGTCTATAATGAAAAGATTACTACAATTAAAATGTTATTGTAAGAGCTAACCTTATTATTTTGTGCTGCTGAATACCATCACACCTGGCATATAGTCAATACACACACACACACACACACACACATTGAGTGGCCAGATTATTATGATCTCTGAATGCATAATAATCTGGCCACTCAGTGTATTTGTATCTCAAATGAGTACCAAAAGTATTTTATACTTTTGCTAGAGATCATCCACGTATTTGCCCTAAGCTTTCTATCAGCCAGTACAAAGGGGAAAAATGATTAGGTACATAATTTATAGTATCTGGACACAGCATATTATACAGAATATGTATACACAGATGCACTCACGCATGCGCTCACGCGCGCGCACACACACACACACACACACACACACATATATATATATATATTGAGTGAATGAATAATTACATTTGTTTATACAGATAAGATTCATGGAAACAAAACCTGAGATTTGGTCCAGTCTTATTTCTTAAATATGACTTCTTATAGCATTTACGTATTATTTATTCTCTCTCTGTTTCATATTTACAAGTCAATTAGAAAATTTTTAGTTTCATCTATTATAAATTAGCAGTCGTTACTCTTTTTTTTGCTAATGTTAGCATTGATTTCTATGTTTAATTCATTCTGAGAGAAGACTCTTATATCCCCTCATTACACACAACTTATTTGTGCATTATTTTTTTTTAAATCATACTTAAGTGCTATTGTGTTGGTGACCATTATATACTTGTAAACAAATACATTCGTTCTCTATATATTCATCCTTTGTCTTCTATACAGGGTGAAAATGAACCTAAGATCTTTATCGAATTCTCAACAGACTTTGATGATACAATTAAAATATAAAGTAACCAGAAGTTAAATTATCAATAAGAGTCATTTATTTGCATTTTTATTTTAAAGAATACTTAAGAGGATTGTGATGAATTAGTAGTAACAAACTACTTCTTGCAGGCTGATTTTGTGTGGAGAGTTTAATTAAACATTGCAGCTGTTTATCTCTATAGTGATTAAATTTTCATATGTAAATTACATGTATTAAGATCAAGATACTTATGTAAATGGCACTTGCCTTAATGTTTTGTGTTACTATTATTAACATCTAACCATCAGTTTATAATCTTCTTGAATTAAAATATATCTGTATGGATATATAGTTAAGACAAGTAGATTGAGATCCTAAAAAAATAAGTTTATTTTGTATTTTTATCTACAATCTAAAGTTTGTCAGGCAATATAAGTATGTTTTAAAAAATAAAATAAAACCTAAGGCATCTAGGAAGAACACCTGTCTAATTCCAAATTCCATTCCTTAAAGAATACAGTCTAGGAGAAAGATCCAAGATAGCAGAGAGGTAAACATGGATACTCACCATCTCTCACAACCACATCAAAATTACAACTAAAAAGCATTTAGAACCACCTGAAATCTGGCTGAATGGAAGTCCTACAACTAGAGAAGTAAAGTAGTAAAGAATAAAGCACATGGAGACTGGTAGGAGAGGTGGAGGAATGCAAACAGATTGTTACAACTCCCATATGTGGCATTTTTAAATCTAGGCTGAGGAGGCCTCCTGTGAGGAACAAGGGGTGCCAGCCCACACCAGACCCTCAGCAGGGACCGAAGCTGAGAAAAGAAAAATCTCCATAACTTCAGGCTGTAAAAACCAGTAGGAGTTGTGGCTGAATGACATGGAGGCTGCTGGAATCTCACTTGCTTTGAGTTCCAGCACTGGGGCAGCAGTCTGAAAGGATTCAGGAACATACAAAGAGGAATGAAATTTTCTGGTATCAGTGCAAGAACTTAGGGGTGGCTTTCTCCCAGACAAAAATGCTGACAGAGGTCATTGTTCCTATGTTGAGACTTCACCCGTCACAGAGCATATCCCTTACACAACCAGAAGACAGTGACCATATCTGAGTTTCCATCAACCTGGCTAGCACTGTTGCCCCTGCCATGGTGATTCCCTTAGACCCCAGCCCGACCCACCCAATTTTCAGAAGTATTGAAGATGTTTCCAGTGGCTTTTTCATACAAATGGCCTGTCATGGTTCATGCTGTAGATTTTCTTAAAATTTATCAGAGGTTCACAAACCCCAAATAAGAATCATCTGGCATCTTACTAAGTGGCCCCAGGCCTGAGACTAGTAGTCACCAACCTCGGTTTACAGGTTGTCCTTCCCCAGGCACTTACAAGTCCAACATAAATAGTAGTCATCTGCAGATCTCTCTTGCAGGTCATGATGGATTGCCCCAGGCAGGGCATGGGCTGTGGCTGACCTTGATCTGTACCCCCCGAGAACCAGCGCACCCAATGGACAGTTTCAGACATATCATAAGCACCCCTCAATAGCACCATGTATGATAACCTCATGAGGCAGATTCAGTGGGCATCAGAGTTTTGCTAAAGCTAGTGAATCCTGCACTATGGGATTGGTCCCTGAATACAAGTTTGCCCACTATAATTTGAGCTAGTTCTCATAGCCCATCAACTAGTTCAGCTAGTTCTTTTAGCCCATGGGATAAAGCTTTCTCATTAACATGCCAACAGCAATCAAGGCTCAGCTACAATAGGAGGACACACACAGTCCACCAGGAGCTGGAGCATCTATCTTGAGTAATCAGGAAGGCTGTGCCTCTGGGCACAAAGGGCTCCTACTACCCAAGGCCACACTACAAAGACTGGGAGATATAGTAGCTCTACCTAATACATAAAAACAGACACGGGGGAACAGCCAAAATGAGGAGACAAAGAAACATATCCGATATGAAAGAATAAAATAAAACTCCAGGAAAAGAACTAAATAAAATGGAGACAAGCAGTCTACCAGAGTTGAAAACACTGATTATAAAGATGCTCAATAAAGTGAGGTAAAGAGTAGACAGTGAAAATCTTAACAAAGAGGTAGGAAATCAAAATTTAAAAATTAAAAAAAAAACATAAAAAAGAAACAGTCAGAAATGAAGAATAAACAACTAGAATGAAGAATACATTATAGGGAATTAACAGTAGAGGATATGAAGCAGACAATTAAATCAACAGTTTTGCAGATTAAGGAAGCAGAAAACACCAAATCAGAACAAAAAGAACTGAAAAATTAAAGCATGCCAATATTCACATCAAGAGGGTACCAGAAAGAGGAGAGACAAGGAATTAAAAACCTATTTAAAAAATAATTATTGAAAATTTGCCTAACCTGTAGAAGGCATTAGATATACAAGTCTAAGAAACACAGAGAGTCCCAAACAAAATGAATCCCAAGAGACCCATATCAAGACATGCCATAATTAAAATCCCCAAAAAATGAAGACAAATAATCTTAAAAGCAGCAGGAGAAAAGCAGTTAGCTACCTATAAGGGAGCTCCCATAAGAAAGTCAGCTGATTTCTCAATAGAAACTATGTAGGCCAGAAGGAATTGACATTCAATATTCAAAATAATGAAAAGTAAGAATCTATATCCAAGATTACTCTACCCAGGAAAACTATTCTTTAGAATTGAAGGACAGATAAAGAGTTTCACATCCAAGAAAATGATAAAGGAATTCACAGCCAATAAATCAGTATGTTATATTTTAATATCCCCAAATAACTACCGATTTGTACTTCTTAATCTCTTTAACTTTGTACATATTCTGCCAGTCTTCCCTTACCTAGCAACCATCAAAGTGTTGTCTGTATATATGAGCCTTTTTCTGTTCTTATTTGTTTATTTTGCTTTTCAGATTCCACATATAACTGAAATCATATGGGATTTGTCTTTCTCTGTCTGATTTATTTCATTCAGCACAATCCTTTCTAGTCTATTCACACAATTGTGGATAGCCATAATTTCTTTTTTTATACTGAGCTATAGTTCATTGTGCATATGCACAACTTTGTTTTATTTGTTTTATTCTCACCTAAGGATTTGCCATTGATTTTTAGAAAGAGTGAAGAATAAAGGGGAAGACACAGAGAAATATCAGTGCTAGAGAAACATCAATTTGTTGCCTCCTGCACATGCCCCAACTAGAGTCCGGGCCAGGGAGGACCCTGAAACCAAGATGCATGTCATTTATGGGAATCGAACCTGGGACCCTTCAGTCTGCTGGCTGATGCTCTATTCACAGAACCAATCCAGGTAGGCCATACAGTTTCTTTATCCATTCATCTTTTTATTGATTTCAGGGAGAAAGAGAGAGGGAGAGAGAAATGGAAATGTCAATGATGAGATAGAATCATTGATTGGATGCCTCGCACATACCCCCAACTGGGGATTAAGCCTGCAATCTGGGGATATACCCTTGATAAGAATCGAACCTGAGACCTTTTTAGTCCACAGGCCGACTCTCTATCCAATGAACCAAACAAGTTAGAGCTCAATTCATCTTTTGATGGGTACTTAGGTGGCTTCCAAATATTGGCTATCTATCTATCTATCTATCTATCTATCTATCTATCTATCTATCTATAAACCTAAGAGACCATCGCAACTGAAACAACCAAATGGTTGTTTCAACTGAAACTGACCCAACAGGCTGCATGGGGTGACCAGGCTGGCAGGGGGGTTAGTGAGGAATGACCAAATGACTGAATAGAGGGCAGTTGAGAGTGACCAGGACTGCAGGGGATGGTAGTTAGGGGTGACCAGGCCAGTAGGGGAGAGCCATTAGCGATGGCTAGACTGGCAGGGGAAGGTCATTGGGGGCCATCAGACCATCAGGGGAGGGCCATCAGAGGTTATCAGGCCAGCAGGGGGGGGCATTTGGGAATGACCAGGCCAGCAGGCAGACAAGTAGTTAGAGGCCAGCAGTCCTGGATTATGAGATTGCAGTTGGACATCCCCTAAGGGATCCCATATTTGAGAAGGTGCATGCTGGGCTGAGGGACACCCCTCCAGTGCAAGAATTTTGTGCATCAGGCCTCTAGTAAATTTGATAATACAGATTTCATCACATTAGTATTAGCCCTTAAATTGTAAAATATATTAGCCTAATTGTTCAGTTTTAACTATGTTCTAATCTACATTAATAAAGGAGAAACATGCAAATTGTCTCTCAGTTACAGCCATCAGCCAATCGGAAGTGAGTATGCAAATTAACCCAACAAAGGTGGTCATGGCCATGGAGCTAGAGCAAGCAGGAGGCTTGCCTCCAGCAATGGAGGATGCCAAACTTCTGCATGCCCTGACATCCACTCAAGGAGGGGCTGGCAGCCTGGGTTTCCAGGGGCAACCCAGGCTTCCAGCCTACCCTGGCTTCTGCTCTGGAGGGGCTGGAAGGCTTCTAGCTCACCTTGGCCTCTGTTCCAGGAGGGGCTGGGAGCCTTGGTCACTGGGGGACATGATCAGCCTGAAAATGGTTTTCAGTCCCTTACCCAGGCTGGCCACACCCCTATGGAGTAAGAGTCCCCAGTGGGAAGCATGGCCAGCCTGCTAACAGCCATCAGCCCATCACTCAGGCTGGTCAGGCACCCCAGTGGGAACCCCCACCCTGAATGGGATGTGGCCAGCTTGAAAAAAGCCCTCAGCCCCTGGATACATGCCCCCAGTGGGGACCCTCACCCCATGGGGGCATGGCTGACCTGCAAACCACCACAGGACCCTCATTCAGGCTGACCAGGCACCTCAGTGGGAACTTTAAGCTGATCCGGGAAACCCTTCAGGGAAAACCAGCTGGCCCCCACCTGTGCACCAGTCCTCTATCTATACTAATAAAAGGGTAATATGCTAATTTGACTTGGAGATCTTCCAGAAGACCTTCCAGGCATTCTTCTGGACAAAGCAATGGTGGCAGGGCCAAGGTAGAGGCAGTTAAAGGCCAAGAGGCGAGGGCAGTTGTGGATGATCAGGCCTGGATGGGGGGAGGCATTCGGGGTGATCAGGAAAGCAGGGGGGGCAGTTGGGGCAAGCATTCTGTCATGGGGGACATTTGGGGGTGATGAGGTTGGCAGAGGGAGGTAATTGGGAGCAAGCAGGTCAGCGGTGGGGGCAATTGGGGCAAGCAGGCTGACAGGAAGAGTGGTTAAGGGCAATAAGGCAGGCAGGCAGGTGAGCGATTAGGAACCTGCAATCCCAGATTGTGAGAGGATATGCAACTGCTGGTGTAGGTAAACCAGCAGTAGGAAATTCTTTGAGGTGTCCCAGATTGGATAGGGGTCAGGCTGGGCTGAGGGACAATGTACCCTCCCCCCGTGTACAAATTCCATGCACTGGGCCATTAGTTGCAGTTATTATTTCTTCGCTGAACCTTTAAATTGAAAGTGTATTCTTTAATTCCAAATTGTACTATTTGGGTGATTACTCTTTTATTAAATTTTTAACTGCAATTTGCAATACCATGGTCTGTATGATAGTTCTGCTAGCATTGTTTTAAAGTTGCTTTTCTAGTTTCAAACTTTGTAATATCTTTTTATTTTTTATTTACTAAATTTTATCTTATATAATTTCCCTTCCATTATAAAGGATATTTCTGGCAATGAGTTCTATCAATTTTTATTTATCTGAAACTATCTTCATTTTATTGTAATACTAGAGGCTTGGTGCACAAAATTCATGCATGGTAGGACCAATCAGATTATCCACCTCTCTGCCTCCCCACCTCCTCCTTCCCTTGCTCCCTCATCACCCCACCTCTGAGGCTGGTTGTCCATCATTTTCCATACCGCCTCCTGGTAGTCAGTGCACCTCATATCGAACAATTGAACTCCCAGTATCCAGGTCGAACTTCTGAGGGAACACTTTGCATATTAGCTTTTTATATATATACTAGAGACCTGGTGCATGAAATCCATACATGGGCAGGCGTGGAGGATGTGTGTCCCTCAGCCCAGACTGCATCCTCTCCAATATGGAACACCTTCAGGGATGTTCCTCTCATAATCAAGGACTGCTGGCTCCCAACTGCTCACCTGCCTTCCTGCCTGATTGCCCCTAACCACTCCCCTACTAGCCTGATGAATGTCTAACTGCTCCCCTGCTGGCCTGATTGTCCCTAGCTGACCTCCCCTGCCAGCCTGGTTACTCCTAACTGTCCTCCCCTACAGGCATGATTGCTCCCAACTCCCCTCCCTTGCTGGCCTGGTCACCCCTAACTGCCATATCTTGCCAGTGTGGTTGTCCCTAACTGCTCTCCCCTGCAGGACTGGTCCCCCACAACTGCCCTCCCCTGCCGGCCATCTTGTGTCCACATGGGGATGGCCATCTTTGATCACATGGAGGTGGCCTTCTTGTGTGTT
Source organism: Lasiurus borealis (assembly GCA_004026805.1). NCBI lineage: Eukaryota > Metazoa > Chordata > Mammalia > Chiroptera > Vespertilionidae > Lasiurus > Lasiurus borealis. The sequence goes on from PVJN01052228.1 coordinate 8,996, forward strand.
GGAGTGATGGTCAATTTTTATATCACTCTTTTATTAGATAGGAGGATATATATTTGAGGAATTTCATCACCCAATATAAACTTTTTTCTTTGCCTTTATTTGTTTTTATTTTCTTTATTTAAAGATAACTCTGGCCACTATATTTCTGATTAGAAGTCAGCAGTAGTTCTTATCCCTTTTTCCATGTACACAATATATTCTTTATTCTTTGGTACCTAAAAGATTTTTTTCTCTAAGATTGTTTTTAGCAGTTTGAATATTATTTTCCTAAATATGGTTTGTTTATTTGTTTATATTTTATTCACCCTGATTTAGAGTGGCTGTGCTACCTGGATATGTAAGTAGGGCTTTTTCATCAAATTTAGAAAGGATTTGGACCATTACACTTTTCATATGTTTTTTTCTACCCCAATCTATCTTTACCCTGAATAATGATCTCTGTCACCTTCACTCAGCAGTATTGTCAAGCTCTACTAGATAACAGCTTTCTAAGAATTTGGGAAACATTCAAAATTACCTTTATGAATTGCTTATCTCAGAGATGGCAGGTTTGTGTGCCAGTTAGCACTTCTTGACTGAAAATAGTAAAATTATTTCTTTATATATTTTACCCAGTTTATAGATTTTTTTTTTCTCTATGTTGGAAGGGATAGTCCTTAACCATGTGCCGTATAATGGAAAAATACAACATTTTGATGTTGTATTTATCAGTTTCTGACCTCAAGTTTGCTAACATTTTCCACAATTGTTTTATTTTTTAAAATATATCTTTATTGATTTCAGAGAGGAAGGAAGAGGGATAGAGAGATAGAAACATCAATGATGAAAGAGAATCATTGATTAGCTGCCTCCTGCACACCCACACTGGGGATTGAGCCTACAACCCAGGCATGTGCCCTGACCCGAGAATTGAAACTTGACTGCCTGGTTCATAGGTCAATGCTCAACCACTGAACCACACCAGCCAGGCATCCATAACATTTTTAGATTTGCCTAATTATCCAAATATATTTTTTTATATTTTGTTTTATATATTTTGAGGATACATCATTAGTTGTTATATAGTTTCAGAAAATATATATTCTACTGGTAATTTTTTTGCTTATCCTACCCCTGAAAGCTTGTTTTATTTTGCTTTGATTTATACTCAAGCCTACTTTATCTGGAACACATAGCTACTCTAGTTTCTTTGTGATTAACTCTGAGTATAATGCTCCTAAAAGTTCAATATTCAGTTTTTTCTGGCCACATTACTACTTCAAGTTTTTGAGATAATAGAATGATTTCAGAGAAACTGGGGGTGGCTTCAGGAGCCAGATGGAGAGAGGCAGAATATGTTTAAAAGAACTGAAGAGGCAGAAGAGTGTGTAAAAAGAGCAGATCCCCGAGCCAGAACATCAGGGTTCAAAACATTGTCTTGATCATGTACAAACAGCTGGCCTTGAGAAATTTATTTAACCCCTTTGTAGGTCATTTTCTTCAAATGGCAAAAGGGTAATAGTAGCAGTATGTCTTTTGGTTGTTATAAAAATTAATTTTTATTTGAAAAGTATCTAGAGCTGTGCCAGAAAAATAATAAATGCTATGTGGTAAAGGGGATTACCTTGATTGGGAAGAGTCACATGTAGACTAGCATCAGTACCTCTGGCATCCCACATATGCTCTTTGAGAATAAATCTCCTCTACTTTTGATTTTATCCATTGGAAACCCTGGCAAATGGAGGTAGCTTCCAACTGGACGCAATACTTTGATATTGGACTCATTTTCTGCCTCATATGGCTCAAGTATTGGCTTACCACTAGTCTTCTGTGAAAACTGAATGTTTGATACATGGAGGAGACTTTGTATTCTACAGCCTGATACTCCCTTTTGGGGTGGATCAACTTGGACCCACAACTAAACAGGTAGGAAGAGCCGAACAAGCCTCCCTTATTAAAAGGAAAATATTATATTCAAGAGTGTAGCCACCCTGTCCCAAGTATTATCTTGGCTTTATTTATTTATTTATTTATTTATTCATTCATTCATTCATTCATTCATTCATTCATTCTTCATTCATTTGAGTGAGAGTGGAAGAGTCAGAGAGATAGAGACATTGATTTGAGAGAGACACATCAATTGGTTGCCTCCCACATGCACCCAAATTGGGTGCTGGGGATTGAGCCTGCAGCTGAGGTACATGTCCTTGACTGGAATCAAACCCAGGACTCTTTAGTTCTAGGGCTGATGCTCTATCCATTGAACCAAACTGGCTAGGGCTTATCTTGTCTTTATATGAAAATGTGCCAACTATCCTGTTAAAGGAAACTTAATCCTATATTCTACTAAGTGAAGCAAAGCTTCCACTTCTCTCTCTCTTGCTTTCCCTGTCTCTCTCTCTCTCTTATTTCTCATTTCTTCCTTTCTCTCTCTCTCATTGAGTGGTGTAGTTCTAATGCTGAATTTACTTTAAAAAGTAATTTAATTTAGTGATATGATTTTCTCCATTACTTAATTTGAAATTCTGTTAATTTAAAACAAAAAAATTTAATGCCTTTATTTTTATTGTGATTTCTTAATTATAATTGTATTTATAAATTACTGCCTATATTCTACATGCTGTGAATATAGATTTTCTTATTCATTTTTTCTGTTTCCCAGCTTCTATTTTATTAACCAAACATTGCTTACTCTCTCCCAAATGATTTGTAGGTTTTGTATTGCATTTCTGTTGTTGTATTGCTTAATCTTACATTTTAATCTGAATATTTGACCGAATCTAAAGTTAATCAAAAACACTAACTCCTACTGAAAATTGTGTTTGTAAGCCTAATCTTGATTCTCTCTTATATCTGCTATTCAACATTTTATGAACCATTTTACATTCTCAAAAGAAGCCATTATTTATATTACAATAGCATGTTTCTAATTCAATATATGTTTATTAAATCAATTTTATTAAAATTGTTTTATATTACATTTTGTGTTTCCGAATTATATTTTTAAAATATATAAGTAATTCTCACTTATCATTTATTTTTAAATATATTTTTATTTATTTCTGAGAGGAAGAGAAGGGAAGAGAGAGATAGAAATAGTAATGATGAGAGAGTCATGATCAGCTGCCTCCTGCACACCCCTACTGGGGATCTAGCCAGCAACTCGGACATGGGCCCTGTCTGAGAATTGAACCATGATCTCTTGGTTCATAGGTCAATGCTCAACCACTGAGCCACATCAGCTGGGCTCATTTTTTTTATTATTTTCTTTGCCATTTTCTTTATTTTTCCCCTCTAGAACTCTATAGACGTATGCTGGAACTCTGTATATTATCTCTTATGGATTTTAATATCTCTCCTTAATTTTAATGTCATTTCATTTCTGGAATTCAGAAACTTGCTGTTTGTTTTCCTTATTTTAATTTCAGATTACACATACTTTTTAAATATCTAAGTTTTTATGTAATTTTCTCATGATTTCTAGACTTTTCTTACATCTTCATTAAATTAAAAATACCAATTTTATAATCTCTTACATATTACATTAGTATGAAATATCTGTTCTTTGTCTTGCTGGAAAAAAACTAATTTATGTGTTGTTTGTCTACTAGAATACTATTACTGTTTGCAAGACAATGTTTCCATATTTTTTTTGTTTTAATTATGTTAAATGATCCAAGGATATTATCAGCATGAGATCATATTTTAGGTTAACTTTATCTTGGATGATTCATGGATCAAACAAATACAGTATATGTTCTATAATTAAAACCTTTCTACTGTACAGGCCAATGACTATATATTTTTATACTTTCAGACCAGCTTCATGTTTTCCACCTAGAAATCAGAATATTGACCATTTGATCATTTCCTTTGAACACCCTAGATTTATGCAGCAGTCAGCTCCCATTTCCCTATTTTTCATATACCCCACATTTTGTTTTCTCTCCTTCTTTGGACATTAAGAAACATACCTGAGTAGCTATGAACCTTGAAAAAATAAATAAAAGAAAAAAATGACAAGCCAATAAGGAGAAAAATAATCACAGCCAATCAATCTTTTATTAGGCATTCCCTAACCCAAATTCTTTCCATAGTGCATCCCATTTGATCATAACAACAACCTTATGAGAAGAAATTCATTAAAACCAATATTCAGATATGAAAATTGAGTCTCAGAGATGTTAATGAAATCAATTAAATAATAACAGACTTGAACTTTGAACAAATATTTAATTTTAAGTATGATCAATTTAAACTACCTCTCTAATTGAAGAATAAGGTGGGACAGTAGCTCTTCAACATACTCCCATATTTTGTTTAACAAAGTGATAAATTATCCAGCAGCTATAAAATCATACAATATGTAAAAATACTAAGTATGGTTCTCATTTTAAATGAATAATTTACTATAACTCATGGTTCTAGGATGAACAAATGACAACCAAGTCATTTTTCTTTTGTTGGTTGAGTCAATTTCTTGTTGCCCCTTTGTGTGTGTGTGTGTGATTTTATTGTTATATTCCATACGATTAAATGTGATAAACAGTACAAGGATTTCTAGAAAATATCTATTTTGAAAACCTGTTTGTCCTACTATTACTAGGTACTAATTGTAATCTTGGTTTTGTTACTTGAACAATTGGTGAACGAGCAACATTATATTGTTCGGTGAAACTGACTGAAGTCAAAATTAATCAGAGTCACTGATGCAGCTCAGTTAAGTGTATGCATCTTCACAATCTGTGCCCATTATTGCAAGACTGATACAAATTAAACACCAAAGAGAGGAGACCTATTATCAGGGGGAATTCTATTCTTGGAGTCACACATCTCAGTAATTAGTAATAATAAAGAAAATTCTGAAGCATGCACAAACTCACACATATGCATATTTGTATATGTCTGCAATATTTTAAAGAATCCCTATATTGTCATAAAGCTTTACTGGCACTTTGGGTTCTTTTCAAATATTTATATATAGGATATTTATTGGCAATGTTTATCGTCTCCAAAGAAAATAAAAGCTTAGTCGGCCTGCATTGTTTCATTTCTCACAGGCTTATTTTATTAATTTCTCAGCTAGTTGTTGAAAACTATAACAATGAAAAATAGAAATAGTCAGTTGTGGATTCTTAGCAATTACCAAAAGTTAATTAAAATTATTAAGATAACAAACATGCACACATAATGCTCTTGTTGATAA